>JAAGNO010022030.1:0-15587 GCA_033439905.1 Ceryle rudis
GAGGGGCGGGCCGCGACCTGCTGATGTGTCCGGGCCTGGGAGGGGGGGTGGCAGCGGCACGGCTGGCCCTGCCGGGGAGAACGGCACGGCACGGGGCGGCGGCAGGACTGTGGGAGTAGAGGGAGCCCCAGGCTGTAGAGCTAGGGAGGGTTAAAAGGGCAGCAGGCCACGTAGGTTGGGAAGGGATCGTCTTCGAGGCGGAAGAAAAGTGTCTCAACCGCCTGTTTTGATAAGTCTCTCTGTCGCTGCTTTCTTCCCGACTACGTGGACATGTGTAGTGGGAGTTAAAACCGCCACCGTCCTCCCTCCCTCCCTGCCTGCCCCTGGCCTGTGGCTGGCTCTTCGAAACACTTAAGACCTTCCACCGCCTTGACACTGGCAGCAGCCTCTGCTAGATTTCCTTAGCTAGAGGTTTGTGGGAAGCCTGTCGTGTTTCTGACTTTTTTGGTGACACTTGTCTGGGGCTTTTGGTAGCAGCTCATAGTGTTGCTGGCTTTGAGCAGTGCCATAAGCACCCGAGAGCTGAAATCGCATAGTTAGCTTAAAAGGATATTTCTGTGCAGTCTTCTTAGGGACCAGCCACCTGATCTCTGAAATCTGGCTCTTTTTTTTGCTGACCTGGTCAGTGTAGTTGTCTGTTTTCATAGAAGAAACTGACCATGATTTGGGGTTTACAAAAATATAATAATCACCCAACAAGATATACAGTACCAAAACTTCCAAGTTCATTCAGAAAAGTCAGATTTTCCTAAGACTTGATGTATTTATTGGATATAGTTTTAAGTGTGGTGGAATTCTAGAACACATTTGTGGTTTGTTGCTCTTGGCTTATCTTCCGGTTATCAGTTTGAATAAAAATCTAGAGCAAGATCCCAGTGTATTGTGGAAATGCCTGTAACTGCACCTGCTCTTCTTTTGTCTTTACCACTTTCCTTATGTTTTAGTTTCTTGGGCAGTGTTAAGTTACTAAATGTAAGTGGTTTTGACTATTTCTAGATAAGCCAAGCACAGAATTTCATAGTTTACTGTTTATGTACTATGATTCCTAACTAATAGACCTGCTGTGACGTGTTGTAGCTGAATTTAGCTACCAGTGGTACTTTGGTGGTTTTTTTTGACAGACGTGACTGCCTTTAATTGGTAGTACTTGTTAGCACTGTTGGGAGCAAATGGTTTAGAGTTGCTGGATCACTAAATGCCTCATCCCGATAAAGATTATGCTGTTGTCGCTGTGAAGGTGGAAGTTGTATAAAGTCTGGAGAGAACTTCTAAAGGGCATCTACACAAGGGGTGTATACCTGTGTGAAGCAGAGGCAGTGACATCCTGTCCCAGTAAATGAAGCAGCTTGGATCTGCTGTGGCTCAGGGGACATAGCAGGTGTGGTGGAATGTGGTGTTTTTTAAAGGAAGTTGGTTTTCCTCCATAGTTTTGTTTCTAAGCAGGCCATATTTATTTAAAATTTGAACAGGTTGCTTGTTGTCTAACCCATCTTGAGAGCCTCATTAGCATTCAGTTTATCATTTGGAAGCGCTTCTTGACATATAATCTTAATCTTTTATGAAATTTAAACAAAGGACTACTTGTCAGGGGTAAAATGGACTAGAGGTTTATTTTTTTGTTCTGCTTTATGTAAGAGCCATCTTATTCAAAGGCTCTGGGTACTGTGTAGAAACCACAGCTGAAGGAGAAAATCGATCCAATTTGCTCAACCTGTGCTCAATGGGCTGTTGTGTAAACCTTCTGAATCCTAGTTGCTCTTTCCAAAGTTTTATCCTACCTACCTACTTCTCTTAAAACTTGACCTCTGAACTAGGATCAGCACTCTACCTGACGTTTCTCTTGCTTTCTATGCCTTGTATTGCAATGCTCCTGTAATATAGTTGTGAAAAAACTACCTTGAAAAAAAACCACCCTCAGATGTGGGAATTTCTAACTGCCAAACCACGCTAAGCTGCTGCGTAACTTAGATTGATCTTTTTTTCCTTGTATATTCAGCCACTTTCCCCCCATAAAATAAATTGCGTATTCATATAATATTGTTCAAGGGGTTGAAAACCCTAAACTTATGCTAAAACTTCAACAAATGTTTAGGGAGTTTCTAAACAGGTTAAACTGTCTGTGGTCATGTAGTCTTCTGAGCAGATATTAATTAATTGACTAGCTGTTCTTTAAGGCCTTGGACAATGTGCTGCTTATAGCTGAAGGGTGTGTTTGCTGTTATTTATCTAGGAATTCATCTGCGTTTCCTTGAGGATACGTTGCTTAATGCCAGTGCTGCGTTTATTATATTACTACCCAGCTTCAATTTGCTAGTAATTTTTGTCGGATTCTAAGCTACTGCTTTAATATGTGTTAGTGGAAGTTGCCTGTAGGTAAGACTACAGGCAACAGAAAATCCTGGAAAATCAGTAACATGATAGCAAATGCCCATGACTTTTAATTCTGTAAGCTTTAGATTTGCTCTTTGATTAGCTTACTAATCAAGTAGTCTGCATGGTGAAGTTTGTTTTGGGTACAAATATTTTGAGGATTTTCATGCTGTTATGGTTACGGGTCTTTTGTGATGTTACAAAACAAGTGTGAATAGACCAACTTGGAGAATGTTATTAAATATCAGCATGCTTGTTTAAAAAATAACCCGCCTTCCACTCCACTCTGGAAACCCTTCAGGACCCACAGTAGGCTTATAAGGATGGACTTAACCTTCCCCAACTGTATGATGTTGTCACTCATACTGCCCTGCATTTAGCAACTCATTATCAAAAGAAGGAGCAGATGAATTTTGTGTCTTCTGAAAAGCCATATTATTAACTATATATATATTTTTAAAGGAGGCATATTAGGATTGTCAAGGAAACCTAGGCTTTTTATATATGGAAACCAGAAACTATTAGTTAGCTCTGCTTTAGGAAAGCCACATAGTAGGTAGTTTTTCATGAAATGCATTGTAGATCCAACTGCTATTTAGAAACAAGGAGTATGACTTAAATAAATAAACAACTCAAAAGAAAAACAGTGAATGGAAGAGGTTATGCCAATATAAAGATCAATTAAGGTCTTGAGAAATATTAAGAAAGTATTTCTTATTAAGAAATGTAGCTTAAAGCTGGCTTTCAAGGCTGTGTCACTAATGTGACAATTTAATTCTTTTAATGCAATGCGCTTGGAAGATGCAAACCCAGCAATCTGTCATCAAGTGGCACTGAATTCTAATTACCCCATTCTCTTCTGTTTTCCCTTTCAGTTCCATGTGAGACCATTGTCTCTATTAAGATAAAAAAATCCACAGCAGCAGCTACTAGCCACTGCCTTGGTACTGGTATCCACATCCATGGTAGACAGTTTTTACTAGATCTAATATGGAGTATTGGCTTTCATCAGAAAAAATCTGAAAGACCACAGATATCAATTGTAGTATCAAATGTGTGCCTGCCTTCCAGGTTGGATGCTGGCAACGTAGATTGAAACTGCCAACCACATATGTGATGAGGGTTGGTGGTTGTTTCTGTTCTGATAGCACCCTTGTACCTTTGAGCCAAGAGCACAACCTCTATGGAAATACTTTCTAGAAAAAAAGAAAATAGGGAATGTGCTCATGGAGAGAATAATCTTATAGATATGGAAACAAGCAGTCTGGTATCTTCCTTTATCTAGTAGATATTAATGCCTCTGTGCTAAATATTGGTGTTCTAGGCATTACAAAAATTTGTGCTCTGCCATCTCTGGGTTTGTCTTCTCAAAGATAGTGACAGACACATAGTAGAGGGTCCTAAATCTGCCTTGGTATCATAATTTCTTTCTCTTGGTTTAATTTTTGTGACTTCATATTTCAGAATATAATTGATTATATATTTTGTATCTATTCTGAGAAGTGTCTTGGATAATAACACAATCTCAGATTTCACACCTGCTCTCTGCTGTTTGCAGGAAATTAAATCTACACCATCATCACCCTTACTCACTAAGGTATTTGTTAGCTTAGTCTTATGGGTGCCTAGAATATTAGATAATTTGGTAATGAAGAGATGTGTGATTTTAGAGTTTTTAGCAAATAAAAAAAAAAAAAAAGTGCTGATTTGTAGTGACTTGTTCAAAGAAACAGACTTTTTGAGACAACCACAGCAGGCAGAGCTGCTTTTTCAACTGTAGGAGTTCTGATCCATAAGGTCAGATGGCACATCAGACACGCTCCTTCTTGGAGGGTGTTTAACAGCCGTGATGCAGTGATGCTTTGTCTTCTCTGAGGGTGAGAGCTGAGTGAGAGGGCCCTACCTACTCACTTCCAGGAGGCAAGATACCACAAACACTTTCTTGCTACTTAGGAATTGTTTCTAAGCTGGTTATAATCTTTTAAATTGTCCTGGGCTGTGAACACACGTAATAAGTAGCTCATGTATCTAAGGGAAAATTTAAAAATCCCCTTGCTGCTGAAATAAAACATCTTTGGGATACTCTGAATATTGCTCCAATTCTTCATTTTTTGTGTCTTTTTTTCTGTAATGAAAATGTTAATTAGGAATCAGTTTTTTAAAAGAAGTTTAATTCTAAATGATACCTATTATACTGTAATAATGTTTAAAAGATCATAATCATATCTAGCTATTTATGTCTTTTAATAATTACAGCATTAGGAAGACACTGGTATTATAACCGAATACGATTAGTGCTGAAAAGCCTACAGAAATATTTTCTAATAGAACCAGAGACACATAATTGAAAGGAGACTTTATTCTTCAACATTTCAATTTGAAGTTTAAAAAATGCCGATGCTGTAACTATTTTATGCTTATTTTAGGTGCTGATCATTCAGCTAGGAGTCCATTTACTAGAAGTAAGCATTTGGATAGCACAAAGGTTTTCACACAGACATGGCCATGAAGTCACAATTTTAAAATTTTAAGGTTTCACTTAAGGACCTCATTTGTATTTAAAAATTAATCAGATCTGATTATTAACCCTTTTAAGATCTTGTAATAATAGCATGATAATGTGTTATTCGTGTGCCAGTCTTTATTGTGGAGGGGTGAAAACTTCATTTGCAGCCTCCTGTCTCAAAACTCAAGGTTTGTATGAATGTACTAATATAGTATCTAATGTAATGTTTATAGTAAAGGAGGGCTGGGTTAGAACGAGTGTTAAAGAAATAGTTCAGAGGAGTCAGATTTCATGTAGCTGCAGTAGATGTCGCCATAATGGAGTTATTGTGAGGTAGGCAGAGTTGAATTTCTATCAGCAGACTTTTTATTCCTTTTATGAGTGGTTTGTTGTTCACAGTATTTTGGTGTTTGGTGAGGCCACAGCCTCAGTTTTTCTCTGGCCTCTGTTTCATTCTTGTAGTGGCACAAGGTTCTCTGGAGCCAGGATTCACTTCCTCCTGAATCATTTTCTCAATACAATTTGGTGTCTTAAATAGGTGTGTACCAGCACAAGGGAAGGTACAGCATGGGACATGGCAGGACTGCTTCCTTGCGTGGTGGTGCTATTTCATATCAGCTTACCTAACAGATTAGTCAGCTTTATTTTATGACTTCCCTGACTAATTTTTCCTTACGCTCTTATTTTTACTTTTCTTTCTTTGTAGAACTAATAGCAATGTCTTAACAGTGAATCGTATTTAAGATGTGCTTTACAAGCCATATGTAAAATTCATACTCCTTCCACAGCACAGTTTTATTGCCTAGTGGCATATTGATAATATGTGACAAATTGGTTTAAGGATAATAGCACTTCTGATCTTTTTCCTATCAATCTCCCAATATTTTTTAAAAAATTATTACTATTTAGAAGGTTGTTTGATGAACTGGCAATGGGAGTCTGCTGATAGCAGCCATCTGTCACACTTTGATTCCTTGGAGCAGCAAGTCAGGATGTGCTCTTGAAACTAGAGGGTTTTTTTAAGGTTGTGACTGATTCACTCTATAGTCTGAGGCTTTAGAGAAGGTGAAAGGAGAATAGTCCAGACAGGTATATGTTAAATTGCTTGTCTTACTGAAGAAGTTTGTATGTTGATTGTAAAATGACCTGCAGAGTGAACTGAAGCTTGCTGTGACTAATGTTAAGCTGAGCAGCTGTGGTCAGTTTTGGTCTCTGAAATATTTCTGAATGTTACTTCTGGTCAGGGATGAGAGACGAGATTGTAGGGAATAAAAATGACCTTTTTTTTTTTTTTTTTTTTACTTCATTTGCCTGCTGTTTGAAATTGTTTTGAAGGTACATACCGAAAAACTTGTGACCTGTGGGTTTCCATTTCAAGTATTTAATCCATCCCTTTTAAATAACAGGGTTTTTTGAGGGGGTTGCGGGACAAGGATTGTGATGTGCACTTTTATAATGACTCCTGAGATGGAAAGATAGCAGGGAGGTTTGTTTGTTTTTTTTTTCTTTTTCTGTTGTTTGGTCCATTTGTGTGTATTCCCTCGCCAGAGGATTTGTTAGCATTTTGTTTTATTTATTCATCATTCATGATGGTGTTGTCCAGCTTCTTTTGGAATATTTTACTCATGGGTATAACAACTTTAAACTACAGTTTGCATAGCAATTTAAAACATACAAGAGTGTAACGTATGGTTGAATACTGCTTCACTCAGTTTGCAACTTGAAAGATTGAAGCATGAAGTTTTTTAGGACTGAACAGCAGTTCACATATTCACATTAAATTATGCAGTGTTATCAGTGATGTATATAGTTCACTTTTTCTGTTTTAGATGGATTTATGTGTGATTTTTATACTGCTGTCTGGACTTTATGTACTGTAGACCTTTTTAAATATAACTGCGTGCATTTAATAGGCTAGATGAGTGCTTCTGTCAGGCCTGTACTTTTGAGAAAGTGGGTGCCAGAGAAAGATGGATATGCTAAAGATAAGTATGCAGAAATGCTGTATGCCCCAGACTGAGAATATATTGTCATGAAGAAGAATTTGTATCTTTGCCTCCTTTTTCTTCTTCTTCCTCATTTAACCCTTCCAACTGAGACCTTCAGTTCCTCCTGCTGTTTCAGGATGTTTAGACTTCACCCCCTCATGAGTGCTAACAGCCTGAATTCACTTCTCTTGTATAAGTTGCTTTTCCTCTGTTGCTATCCTTCCTCTCACCTTTGGCAGTAGTTCTAGGAGTGGTGGAGAGGAGTTTTCCAGTTGATCCTGAAGAGACTTAGTAGGAACGTGGGTAGGCATTCAGGATGAGAAAAGAAGAGAATGTGGGACAGAATCCTTTCTTGCTGTGTCTAAGGGAAACAGTAGTGGTCTCTCTCTTCTTCTGGGTGTAACTTATAAGGCTTCTGTGAGACAAGGTATATTCAACAGCTGTGGGGACTGTTTGGTGGGTGATCTTTGATTATTTCCCCCCCACCCCCCCATCAATCTTTTAGTTCAGTTCTTGCTTTCTGACCACAAAGTAATGATGTAATTAGACAGTAGACTATAAGGGTTGTAAGGACCTTAAGGCTGGGAAAGCAAACTTCTTTTTCTTCAGATTCTTTTTTTGGCTCCCATTCACTGGGTAGCCTCAAAGATTTATGTCAAAGAAAGGGAGGAGGTGCCATTTGAAGCTGGGGTGGAGAAGGGAGTGATGTTTTTTTAAACTGACTGGATGCCCAAGTGTAAGTTCAGATGGAGTGGCACAGGTCAGTTAACCCTTGCCACATTGTTCCTGTACTTGCAAGTGCTAGTTTGATATGCATTTAAATTGGTATAGTAGCTGGGATAAAGAATTTTTGTTTACTAATCTGTTCTGGTTTGTTCTCTTTCAGGTCTCCCTTGCAATTATGGAGTTTTAGAAGAATAAGGTAGTGTGGAGGGGGAATCCCCCTCTGCACACTTGAGGTAGTTCACTTTTGGAATTTTCTATGGACAAGAATATTTGTTATATAAGATGGTGAAATAAGACTTCTAAAATATCTATATTTATAAATATTTATTTGAATCATGTGCCAAACATAGCAGTACAAAGATTCCTAATGGCAGCTCAATAAAACTGGATTTACATCCTTGGAATTACAATTTTTTTTTAAGGCATTGTGTTGTGTACTGAATTGGAGTGCCTTGATACACTTAAGGGTTGTTCCCCTTAAGAAGAGGAGCAGCTTTAGAAGTGAAGATGAGTTCTCTCTTGCCAGACTGCACGTCAAAGTGTCGATCGCTACAGCATGCTTTGGATGTTATTTCTGTAGTAACCAGGGGAAATGAAGGCCAGATCAAGGCCTTTCTCTCTTCTTACTGCTATAATGCTGCAACTATAAAGGATGCCTTTGGTAGGAATGTTGTACATCTTGCTTCATCTTGTGGCAAAAAAGGTGTGCTAGACTGGTTGGCTGAAACCAAAGGAGTAGATCTCTTGGCGAAAGACAAAGAATCTGGATGGACAGCTTTGCACAGAAGTATATTTTACGGATACATTGATTGTGTTTTGTCATTGCTGAAGGTGAGTGATTTGGAACTGTACTTTTTGCCACTATCTAGAATTTTTAGAGTTGTATTGGTTATGTAAAAGTGGGGTTTTTTAACTTGTCTGAAAGCCACTTGAGGGTTGTCTTAATACTGTGTTTAGGTCACTGTGTTATTTACTTGAAGATTGTCTCTGTGTTTGTAAAAGTTGTCTGCCTTCACCCGCATAGAAATCAGCACTGAGTAAGGATCCCTGATGAACTGTGGACTTCCTTGAAGACTGGTTTCTGTGGATGATATCAGGGCCAGGTTCTTCAAAGTGGACAGTGGTCAAACTAAAGATACTCAAAAAATAGTCTTCTCAGTAATTATACCAATTAGTGTTTTTAGAGACCATTAATGAAAGCTTAAATGAAGTTATAAGTAGAAATTAATCTTACTGAGAGAACTGGGTCTGCTTAGCTTGGAGAAGAGGATGTTGAGGGGGGGAATCCTATCAATGCTTGTAAATATTTAAAGGGTGGGTGTCAGGAAGAAGGGGCCAGGGCTCTCCTCAGTGGTGTCCAGTGACAGGACTGGGGGCAGTGGCCATAAACTGGGAAACAGGAGGTTCAACCTCAACATGAGGAAATACTTCTTCACTGTGAGGGTAACAGAGCACTGGAACAGGCTGCCCAGAGAGGTGGTGGGATCTCTCCTTCTCTGGAGACTTTCAGAAGCTGCCTGGACTTGTTCCTGTGTGATCTACTCTAGGGGATCCTGCTCTGGTGGTGGGGGGTTGGACTCAATCTTTAGAGGTCCCTTTCAACCCCTGTTATTCTGTGATTTGAAAGATAAGCACTTTAAGATATGGAACACTTTATTAAATGAATCCCCATTTCATTCATATTTTAAAAAGGACTTTTACCCAGTCCCCCTCATACCTTTTTTTACAATTGCTGTTTCTTCCTACCACATAGCAAGTTGTGTATATTTTTGGTTGCTCTTCCTCTGTTCCTTCTGTCCCAAGTACAGCAAAAGGATGATCATACACATAGGGTTGGGATGATCAACGACCCTTTAACCATGTGAAAAAATTTAAATATTTGTGGTTCAGGGTTACTTAAAAGCAAACCTTTTAAGGCAGAGAATTTTCCATTTTTAGTTCAGTCTTTTTAAACTGAAATGACTAATCATTTGTAAACATAACCCCCTGCTTTCAACAAGATTTTAGGCAAAATGTTTGTGGATCCACTATTTTAATTCTTGAATGTCTGATAACTGCTAAATATGTAGTTTCTGTGCTGTACCCCTACACAGTGAAGAGATTTTCTTTAATGTTTACAGAAGTGTTTATATGAAAATTGTACATGAATCTGTTCTCTAGAAAACTGGAAACTGTGATGTAATCAGTCCTGTAGTGCAGGTATATATATCTGTATCTTTGATATTTGCTTATAGGAGGCCTGTACAGGTTTCTTCAGATGTATTATACTTTTCTGTCAGCCGCATAAATGAGCGATGCTTTTCTAATGGCTGGCTCTGCTGATACTGTTCTGAGCTGCAGAATGAAACAGCTCATGCAAAGTACTCTTCCTCCCAGTTCCTTAACTGAAGTATCTCTGTTGTACTGCATTATAAAAATGTGTTCTTAAGGTATTATTGCAACAACAGGAAGGGATTATATTGAATAGAATTATGAAATAGCTAAGCTAGTAAGACAACTCTGAAGATGGTCTAGTCCAACCCTCATGCTCAGACAAGGTAGAACAAGTTTCCCAGGACTGTGTCCAGCTGGATTTCAAACAGACACTCAAACATCTCCGTTCCAATGTTTTAATACCAGTGCAGTAAAAATGGGGTTTAGGTTTAAACAAAATTTCTTAATTTCAATTTGTGCCCATTGTCACTTCTCCTGCCACTGGATATCACAGTGATCCCCACCCCTCCCCTCCAATCAGGTACTTACTGTACATATTGATAAGAAGCACACACCACCCCCACCCCCCCCAGACCTTCTCTAGGCTAAGTAACTCAGCCCTCTCAGCCTCTCCTTGTATGTCAGATGCCTCAGTCATTATTTTCGTGGTCTTTTGCTGGACTTGTTCCTATATGTCTGTTTCCGTCTTGTACTGGGGAGTCCAGACCAGAACCCAGTACTCCAACTGTGGGTTGCCAGTGCTGAGTAATGTTTGCTGGCAACACTCCCATGTGCAGCCCTGGATGCTTTATCCATTTTTGGCTGCAAGGACACGTTGCTGGGCTTGTGGTCAACTGGTTGTCCACTAGGAGCCCCAGGTCTTTTTCTGTCAAGTTGCTTTCCATCCAGTTGGCCTCCAGCTGTACTGGTATGCTGGATTGTTCCTCCCCAGGGCCAGGATTTGAATTTCCCTTTGTTGAACTTCCTGAGGTCCCTGTCAGCCCATTGCTCCAGCCTGTCAAGGTCCTTCTGAATGGCAGCACAATGGCTTGTCAGCCACTCCCTCCTCATACCATTATCAGCCTTGTTGAGGGTGTACTCTGTCCTGTCATCCAGGTCATTAGTGAAGATATTAAGCAGGATTTGCCTCAGACTCAACCCCTGGGGTAGTCAGCTAGTGTGGATGACAAACTTCTGTTGTGGATTCTGGATTTATTCTCAGACTAATCTAATACAAGTTTTGCCACTCAGAAATTGGGGTTTATTTTTACAAATTCAGACCACATGAATACCGCTGTGGCCTCTGTTCTGCCTGTAAATTACTAACACAGCTGGCAAAGAGCTACGTGTTAAATCATAAAAATAAGTTGGTCTTTCTGTCAGTATTTAACTTAAAGATTTGTTTAGCTTCTTAAATGTTTACCTGCCTTGCTTCAAGCTGTGGAGTTAGAATTAACTTCTGTTCTTCTCTTTCAGCATGGTGTTAGTCTGTACATTCAGGATAAAGAAGGCTTATCAGCCCTGGATCTTGTGATGAAAGATAGGCCAATCCATGTGGTGTTCAAGAAAACTGGTAGGAAATCAAATAGCTTAAATTCTGTTTTAGAAGAAGATATGTTTCAACAATGTATTAATGTACGTACCAGTGTAGCCAATATTTTCTGTTTCTAATTAGGACTTTGTAAATTATGAGATAGCTGAAAATATGTCATCACTAGTATCATAAGAGAGCATGTGCAGAATTTTGGAAGTAGGCACAGATGCATGTGTAGCAAAAATGATTGAATAATGGTTGACAGAGAGGTTTAACAAAAAAAAAAAAAAAAAAAAAAGGTGATATAATGGGTAACCCAGAAAGGCTGTGAAGACTTCAACCCTTGAGATACTCCAAACCTGAGAGAACATGGTCCTGGGCAACCTGCTCTAGCTGACCCTGCTTGAGCAGAGGTGTTGGACTAGATGATCTTCAGAAGTGCCTTTTAACCTTAGTTATTCTGTGATTTTTTCCTCTTTAGTCTCTGTTTAAGTTACCAGAGAGACTTTGATGTCTTTGAATTTGACAGAGTAGTTTACAGAGCTTTTTGTGGTTTTTATGAGAAAGAGGAGGAATATGTTCTTGAATATTCAAAATAGTTTTAGACAAGGTAGCTTGATATAAGCTAGTTACAGTCACTCTAAATATGTTTTCTCCAAATAGGAAATGAGTATGTAAGAATAACTGAGCACACAAGTTTTCCTTTGACAGGGGAATAGTTTTTTTCAGTAGACTTAATTTATTTTTATCCTGTTTTATACTTTTCTACTCCCCTCTTTCCTGTTTTCTCCATGTTCTCAAGTTCAGTCTTGTACAGTGAAATTTGTTGTTTTCATCTTGTTTTCAGTCAGTGTAAGTAATTTTGGTTACACAAATCCTGAGTTTTGTGTGGGTTTTATTTTATCTTGTAAAATGTGTTAAAATCTGTAATCTGCTTAACAGTGGCTGCTGTGGTTTAAGCCCAGTCAGCAACTAAATATGGTGCAGCCACTTGCTTACTCCTCACCCCTGCCAGCGGGATGGGGAGGAGAGAAGAAAAAAAAAAAGGGGGGGGGGAGGAAGGTAAAACCAATGGATTGAGATAAGAACACTTGATTTATGGAAATAAAATATAATAATAATGAAAAGGGAGATAGCAAAAAGAAAGTAATAAAATCCTAGAAAGACAAGTGATGCACAACGCAGTTGCTCACCACCCACAGACCAATGCCCAGCCAGTACCTGAGCAGTGATCAGCCCCTCCCGGCCAACTGCCCCCAGTTTATATACTGAGCATGATGTCTTATGGTATGAAGTTTCCCTTTGGCTATTTCGGGTCAACTGTCCTGGCCATGTTTCCTCCCAGCTTCCTGTGCACCTCCTCGCTGTCAGCACAGGAAACTGCGAAGTCCTAGGCTTAGCTGAGAGGTTATTTAAAAAATTCCGAGTGTTAGTCTTTGGCCACAGCTCTGATTGAAAAGTGTTTATGGTTTTTGACATGACAGCATAAATTTTGTTTGGGAAAGGGTCTTTACTAAATTGAAGCAAAGCATGTAAAACCTCAGGTAGTAGTAGTAGTAGTACATCTGCTGCTGAGGAATGTTTGCATTTTCTGCAAATGGAAAATATATATAAAGTAATGTTGATCATTTGTACACTGTGTTAAAATATTTTGTCATAGCACCTTCTCATAAGATTAAATATTTTTAAGTTTCAGCTTTGGGTCAAAAAACAGCTCTCCTCTTCAAATTTTAAATAGAAACAGCAGGAGTTGCTTTTCAAATTCAGTATGCGCAAGACTGGTAAATTTACAACCTGCAGAGAGAATCTTTTCCATTGCAGATCCAACTGAAGTCTACACTTGGGGAAACAACATAAATTTTACTTTGGGTCATGGAGGTCAACAGGGCAAACATCATCCTGAACTGGTGGACCTCTTTCCTCGAAATGGCGTGTATATCAAACAGGTATTCTTGTTGTATTAGATAGGCACCTTTCTCTGTGAACTTGGATGGGTGTGTGAGGGAGAACAAGCATTGAATAGGTTATCAAGTTTTCAAAATTTGCAGGGAAAAGGAAGTGTGATCTGTGTGGGTTGTTGGGTTTTTTTGTGTTTTTGTTTTTTTTTTTTTTTTTTAATTTGTTTTGTTTTGTTCCCTCTCCTCCCACCACCTGTCTCTTTTTCTTTCTTCCTAGTTATTTCCCAACAAGTAATTTCCATTGATCTGGCAAGCAGCTTAAAGCAGCTAAGGAATACTAGAGCAGGCCTGGTATATTATATTCTTGCTGCTTTCTGTTCCACTTGCCATCACTTTCAACGATATCATCATTGTCTATTTTGATGAGGATAACATTGGTGTTTTGGTTTTGGGGTTTTTTTTAATATGATTTACCTTGGTTTGCATGTCATTAAATAAATTGAGAAGCATGATACTTCTGTAATTGTTCTGAGTTTCTGACTTTGTGTGCAGCTCCCACAGCGAACTCAAGTGATTGAATTAAAATTCTAATCGTGTTGAAAACAAAATGTGCTGTTAGGAACACTTTCTATAGCAGTATTTTTGTCCCTAATAATTTCTTAGGACTTTAAGAATGTTTGAAAGTACAACTTGAGCAAGCATTCAGGACAGACAATTTGTGCTGCAGTCTTAACATACTTCCTTCAGCTTTTCTGAGGCAGTATAGTTGCCCTCAATCTTTTGAGATTCTGATAGCCTGTAAGGACCATGCTTGAACTTATTATAATAAATACAAACTGTAGGTCACTTCCAGTAGGTTAAGGCAGTACATAATAAATGTAAAGCAAATACTTTGTATTCCTTGTGACTTGTTTTGGCAGTCCCACCAGTATCTTATTTGTATTTTCATCAACAAATCTTTATTAAATCTGAACTTCTTCACAAAGTAATTTTGGCAGGTGTTTTCAGATGATCCAAGAAAATTAATTTGCTCTGTACTGCCTCCTCCCCACCCCTGTTTTACCCTTTTCTTTCAGGTGGTACTCTGCAAATTCCACTCTGTGTTCCTTTCCCACAAAGGTCAAGTTTATACATGTGGACATGGACAAGGAGGACGCTTGGGTCATGGTGATGAACAAACATGCCTGGTACTCTGTCTTTTGCTATCTCATGTAACTAGCATAATGTTTCTTTAGCAAGTCTGAAAAGTGAATTGGAGGTTCTTTGAGTGTACTTTAAAATGAGTTTGTTGTTGGTTTCAGACAAACTCCCTTGCTCCCCACCAAATATCAGAAAAAAACCCTCTCCAGCACTCCTAGTGAGGTGGCAGATAGTAGATGAATGTGCCCTTAAATAATTTTTCTTTTAAGACGGCTAGATACTGTGGTCAAACTTCTGTGCTGTGGCCACTTTGTTTTAAAGGCTGGCTGACCGCCAGGTAAATAGAAGCAAATAGTTTTTGGCTGGGCTCACTTAAATAGGTTTGTGATGCTATCTGATGAGCATCAAGGCTGACAAAAAGGAAACAGCAGTACTGTGGGGCTGTAGTGGCATGAAAGTTGCTTCTTACTAGACTTGCAGAGCTATTAAGTGAAAAGTTACCTATCATTTTCATTTGAATAGTATGTTGTTGCAGTATGGAAAACCAGAATTTGAGAAGGCTAAGATATGATGACAATGCAATTCTTAGACTTCAGTATCTTATCCTGTGCACACTACCTGGTAGCATGCATTTGGTTTGCAGCATAATAATTTTTTATTTATTTTTAAAATCTAATATCAAGTATCTGGTAGAACTTGATATTATGTTGCTGGATGTTATAGTGAAGACTGGAGCTCAATTCTTAATGTGTAGTGTGTTTGGTTGGGGTTTTGTTATGTTTTTTTCTAATGCAGTTCCACGAAATTAGAATTTTTTGCAAATTGCTTGTTTGAAAT
This sequence comes from Ceryle rudis, assembly GCA_033439905.1. Lineage (NCBI taxonomy): Eukaryota > Metazoa > Chordata > Aves > Coraciiformes > Cerylidae > Ceryle > Ceryle rudis. Next base: position 15,193 of record JAAGNO010022030.1, read on the forward strand.
TGGTATGTTACCCAGTTGAATAAAGGAGAAATCACATTAGTGTTCATGAAGAGTAGGAGATACAGAACTGCTCCCGTATTCTGTAGAATATTCTTAGGATTATCCTGTGTTTTGGAGGGAGAAATCTGTATTACTCATGGTAATTTAAAGAGAAAAATAAAAGATGTACTAGATAATATTTGCGCAGCTGTCCTGAAGATACAGTATCCAACCTATTTTTGGAGCAGGTAGTTTAAAAATCATCTCTCCTGAGAGCAGAGGATGGATTTAAATGAAAGTACATTCTCTTACTGGATTAGATGTGGTAATTATGCTGAGTGTGTTGAACATTCAAATGGATTTTCATCTGTAGTTCAGTATTTGGCCTATGGTTAGTATCAAACCAGTTTATTTTT
>JAAGNO010022030.1:15687-28426 GCA_033439905.1 Ceryle rudis
AGCGAGGCATTCCAGCCCACATACAGCATATTCGGTATAAAGCAAAGGGATCTGGGGGGGTCTATAGCTTGCTCTCTCACTTGCTCTCTCTCTAGGGGGTCCTGGGCTCTTCTCCCCTCTTGGACTGCTTTGCCAGCTTTGCTTGGCTTGGCTCAGGTCCTCTTCTGGTTCTTTCTTCAGAGCATCCAAGGAAGACTCCATTCTGCCCTCTATCCCAACTGGTGTGTTCCTGAATCTGGTACCAGAATCCAGCTTCTGAACACAGCTCCCGTCTACTGCAGGGCCCAGTCTGGGACTTCCCCGGTGCCTGCTCCACAGCATCAGTGGTGATGGTGATGTAATTACCGTCAGGGGGGTTGGATTTGATACTTTTTTTTATATATTTGTACATATGCTATTTTAATTATTTTAATTTTCATTAAAGCTGTTCTAGTTCCCTTTTCTAACCTTTAAGTCTCTCTCCTTTATTCCCTTTCTCTTCCCCTTTGGGGAGGGAGAGAGGTTAATAGAAAGCGTCTGTTATAGGTCTAAGGGGCTGCCCTGACCCTAAACTGTGACACATATATGGGCTTTAAGTTTGCCATTTAAGATTTCATCTAATTTTAGACCTTTGAGACACTGAAGTCTGAAATGGAGTAATGGAGTTTCTGCAGTGCTTGATTCTCTTATTACAGACTTATTCAGAAACCCAGTCCCACAGATGGAGGTGTGGGTAAGAAAATCCTCCTACAGTGAGGTAAGCTGGACCTGGCAGAGACTGAGGAAGTGCCCAGGAGATAAATGTTACCAAACTACATTAATATAGCAAACAACTGAGAAATAATACTCCCCTCTAAAAGGACACTGCAAAGCAAAAACACATCCTAATTGGAAACAACAGACTGGGGGAGCAGAGGAAGAAAGCAGAAAGCTTGTCTTGTTAATAATGCCTGCTCCTAGAATAGGTCAAAACCCCTTCTGGCACTTACAGACTATCTTCTGCCCAGTTAATGGAACATAATTTCTAAACTGATCTTTCCCTTAAGGAGAAAAATCATTATGCTCTGTGAAAATGAAAGGAATGACAGCTATTTTAAGACCTTAATTTTTCTTAAATTGTCAGGTATAAAGTGCATACATGCATATTAGTTGTGCACACCATTTTATTGAAGAAATTGTACCTGTGCCTTTTTTTTTTTTTTATGGGTAACCTAACAAGTGAGAAAGAAACTATGGGCACTGAAGTAAAGACTGCATCCTCAGCTGTCAAATTGAGTTCCCACTGTCAAAGAGAGTTAAATATGTTCTGTTGTTCAGGAGATGGGCTTTGCCTTGAGAACTCCAAACTGAGGGGAATACAAGCTACTCACACTTACCTCCACCAGACCTTAACTGGTCATTCAAGAATATACATGCATCTTGGTGAGACTTGGAGCAGCACATTCATGCAGCTAGAACATACAAGAGTAGACTGCAACAGAAGCTGAACCAAAGACCCCGCTGCAGGTCAAAACTAGCTCTAGAGGTACCAGATTCACTCTTTTGGCTAAGCTGGGAGACAATGAGTCAGAAACCCAGAAACTGCATGCTCAGAAGTGAGGCAGGAGGGCTACAGGCTGTACTTGCTCTGAAGGATTGAGAGGCAGGTAAGCATGGGGAGTCCTACCGTAACAAAAGCACTTTTCTTTAGTGAATATACAGCACTGAAAACTCACTATGAAGAATCACAGGAGACATGTTCAATTAAAATATCTATTGAAATTACAAATTAAACTCTTCAATATAATTCAAAGTACAAAACACAACATTAAAAGGCATTCAACAGCTCTTTTATACATCACAGTGTTAGTGGCACAAAATGTACTTACATTTCAAATACATCAACAGAACTATTTTTACACTAGTCAAGTACATTATTTATACATACGCATGACTCCTTCATGCTTATCCCTATACAAGTTTAAAATACATCCATGATAAAATGATAAAAGGTTCAGTTATGTACCACATACCTGTACCTAATGTTCCTGGAATTCTTACATAAGACATACACAAATCAAAGCAATAATGAAGACCACAGGGCTCTAAATACAAACAGCATGCCTTATGTAGTATAAGTGCATTAGCAATTAAGCACCGATGTAGGCTTTTTTGATGTCTTTAGTATCACTGTCATCAATAACTGTATTCTACCTGTTTTCCTCAAGATATTAGATTAGGTACATGAAATGTATAAACTTTGGTTTTAAAAAAGCAAACCTGCACAAAGCTTTATGTATGCTGCACCTCACTGGGATGAATATGGCCTGTGTTAAATATAGTTGCTCCTATACAGTAAAAGGCCTATAGGCAAAATGCACAAAACTATTTTTTATTTTCTTGCCCATAACAATATAAATAAAAGCACTTCATCTTTTTCTGAACTATGAATATTTTATCCCGTTAGCTCCATAAACAAGAGAGCTTTTCACTAACTTTGATTGTGTTTGCTGCATGTCAGGAGATCAACTGTAAGCCGAGAGTTGATGCAGTCATCTCTTATTTGGGATTGTGCCTAATTCACAAGATGGAGTATTTGAGGAAAGATCATGCCACTCAGTAAGCAGGGAAAAGCATCCCAAATTCTTGGCATGCTAACGTCAGTAGTAGGAAGATTCAGGGTGAGTGCCAACATGAATAAAATTGAAATATTAATATAAAACTACAGTAAGCATTTATATATAATCTTTCATCATAAAATCTTGAAGAGCCTCAAAACCAATGATTTTGCCCTCACACAGCTATCCTGTGAGATGGCTAAACATTGGTCCATCTATTTAAAAGACGGCGAAATTGATATAAAAGGAGATAAGTGACTTGTCCAACGTCACATAGGGAAACCACAACGCTACCATCATTGAAGTCAGTGTAGGCTGTGCTACTGATCTCTCAGAACTGTCTTCAGCCCAACCAGTGAATGGTAAGTCTAGGGAGATGCAAAGCTTCTGGAATCTGGATTCCATAACTGCCCACTAGACACAACACAACCTCACCCCAACAGAACATGCAAATGATGTACTGTTACAAACTCCATGAAAAACAGCATTTAAGCATGCTAAACCCCTAAGTAATAGCGTAACTGTAAAAAAAAAAAAAAAAAGGTAAAAAATACAAACAATCCACAAACCCAAAGTCATGCAGTGAATCTTACTTTTCTGGTGAAAAATCTAAAAAGTCAACGCTGTTGTAATAGAATTTCATCTGAAAAGCAGCAGAGACAAACATTCACTTTTCCATGGCAGGGGGTTTAAAGGTGAGAGTTTAAAATCATGTATTTATAATGCAATTTCAGGGCATTAAATGCCAAAATATCAATATAAGCTGTAACATAAAGACGACCCAAATTCAGTACATTACCACCAGAAGCTGCTACTTAAGAAACAAATCAGCATTTAAAAAAAATAATAATAACAACACACACACACCCCGCGAACAAAAACAAACAAACCCAAAACCAAACCACACACCACAACAAAAAGTCTCCAAGAATACAGATGGAATGACATTTAGCAAACCTGAAAGAATTAGGTATTTGGTAAATAATATGGAGGCATGTAGTCTGTCCCAACAAACAGGATGTGAAACAAGAGATGTGTCAAAAATGTCCAGTAGCAATTCAAGTATGTTGAGAACAGAGACAGAGATAGACTGATAGAAGTACACAGTTTCCTGATTACGTGTCACCTGGGAGAATCAATTATAAGTTATCATTTTAATATGTGTCTATTTGTAAAGGACTTATTTTTTGTTTCCTTTTTCTTTTAAATCTGGAAATGCATTATTTTTTACATTGATTATTAACTGGCCACACAGTACAGTGGAAATTTCAAGTTTCACTATACTGCCATATAAAGGCCATGTCTAAGAAAGGCACAGAAAAAATAAGCCTCATACCAGTACACTCCAGTACTGTTAACAGGCACTGCACCTCTGCTGTTTACTATCATCCCAGTAGTAGAACAGGTCATTAGAGGCAATGCCACATACAGCAAAATCCCTTAGTGCACCCAATTAGAAAATTAATAGCCCATGAAATCTTTATGTCCTCTTGTCCATGGGGTTGGGGTTTTTTTTGGTTAAATAGAATTACAAGGATGAAAGGCCATAGTTCAAGCTTACCTGCAGAAAGCTGTCCTTTGCAGAAGGGTTTCTTTTATTTCTGCACACTGAAGCTGTGACTCAGGGCAACCCAGGCGCTTGGCTTAGGGTACCTCTGGAGAGACGGGCTGAGCTGCTGCAAGCTAATCACTTGACTGCCCGCTGACTCTTAAGGACTGGCAAATAGTGATTGAATGTACTACCCAGACTTCCCTACAGATATTTTAGAAGAACTTAACAATTTTTAATAACAAAGACAGCTACAATACTAAAACGACTCTAACAACAAAAGGTCTGAGCTGCGCACTGCCATAAACAATCTGAAGATACCACAAGAAGTTCAGACTGATGGAAACCAGCTATTTTTTTTTCTTCACGTTACAATAGCTGAACTCATTATAATCAAGCCAAATAAGCAAATTGCAGATAACCGCCAGCTCCTGGAGCTAAAAATCTGTGGTTAGATACAGTTTGAATTTGGATACCATTAAACTTAGGAGGAGGAAAACAAGAATTTCAAGAGTAGTTTTATAAAAAGCAGTGGCTCTTTTCAAAACTGTACCCTACAGTCTTTTTATTTAACAGATAGATAGTATAAAACGAAAGATAATAAAGGAGTAATTTCCTTATGCTTAAGCTATGAAAATGTATTCCCAGCATGTGATAACAGCCAGAAGCAGTTGCATTTAAGGGTTTTAATATATTTTTAGTGCAAAGCTATTCTAGCTTCAACATATTCACCCACCTCAGCATGTTGATAATGCACAGAAATTATTAAAAAAAAAAAAATTCAGTCAAAATTAAGTCCACAAGCCATTCAAAAGAATGCTTTCCTTTAGTACTACACACAGACAGACACAATTTCAGGTGCTTCATATTTCATGGCAAGAAGTTATTAGTCAAATTCTCATAGGCTTTAAAAATCAGAGCAAAATGGTTTTCAACAAAATATTTCTCAAGAGAGACTACAATGATAATAGTATGTTGACCATCACACTTTACTACCCTGGAAATACAGCACTGTGAATTCCACAAAACTATCAAATATAGTCAAGTGATTATTTTTTAAATAAAAACTTGTTTCGTCACAGTATTGTTATTAACAGCACACACCACACATCATACGATATTAACTCTGAAAATGGGCTAAGTATTTTAAATGTAAAGCACAACTTTCACAAATATCCCAGGCTTTTTTATTATTAACTATGGGGACAACCCTGATCTATTTTTATACTTAAAAGTTTTGTTGATAACCCATCTGTCTGCTAAATAGTGGATAGTACTGTAGGTTTTAATAATTGCCATAAAGACAGAAGCAAGCTATCTTGAACTTCCAAAATATTTCAATAGCACAGCTATTTACACATTTGGTTTAAATACTTTCCATCAATTGGGTATTCTTCCTCCTCCTCCTAACTGCAGTGTTCCTAGACAGGTAAAAGTAACATCAGTCAAAGCTTCGTTGTTTGCTTCTTTGTTTGTTTTTTAGCAGAAAGTAAAATGGGCAGATTGTGGAAATAACTTTTGAACTTTTTCAGGACAGTAAAGTTGAATGTGAGTTCAGATAAATTCTCGATTCTGTGTTATCAAATATTTCAATCTTAAATACCTAACTATGTCCTGATAATTGTCTTAGTTTCTAATCTGAAATGTACTAAAGTTTGTGGTGCTAAGTACGATACAAGGTACAATTGCCAAAACCCTTCCCCAAATTGTTCTGTAGCTGAAATGGTGTAAAAGTAATAGGTAATGTATTACTTGAGATTCATTTACTCCTTTTGAATCACTGGATGATGGATCTCAGGGTTTGGTGGTTGTGCTTTTTGCTGGGAGCACTGTTGATTCTGGAGTCATAAAGCTTTGGGAAAAATAGTGACAAGGAAGAAAGGGTACAGGCATCAGCAACTTGACTATATTGCTATGCTCAGTCTCTTAATTGTCTTTTTTTTTCATGTAAATGAGAGTTACATTTACCTTTTATTGAATGGAAGCTTCATCTGGGGTTGCAACTTTGCACTACCAGTGTTACAAAAGTAGGAAAGAATAATCTACCAAAGTGCAACAGGAGAGTGTTTTGGGGTACAATGGGATGTTCTTTAATAGTGTAATTAGAAAGCTGTATATTCACAGTATTTCCTTTGGTCTTGATCATCTTAATTTGGAAAAATCACATAAGAGTTTGAAGTGTGGCACTAGTAGAATAGTATTCTGCAGTGTGTTTAGGGCATTTAACAAGCTGAAGCTTTTTAGCTGATGCTTTTGTAGCAGCTGAGTCTCCTTAGGCTGTTTTACACACATCCTATGTATTCTTGGTTAACATCTTACATATGAATATGGCCTAAGGAGATTTGATTCTAGTTCTGATTAGATAATGCAAAAAGTTTACTTCTTTTTGTCACTAGTGCAATAATATTGTGCACCAGTTGACAAACTTCTGAAATAATCCTGATTAGATTAGACTGTATGTGGATTGATACCAGTGCTTCATCCTTAATGACTTTAGGAGTTAAATGTCAGAAGTTTGTACATGTGAAATTCACCTGTTGCTGCTTAATATTAAGATGTACTTTGGATTTGTGCTTAGGTTCAGGCAAAAAACCTGAAAGGTAGAATGGTGATTGGAGTGGCTGCAGGCAGATTCCATACAGTGCTATGGACTAAGGAAGCAGTGTATACCATGGGGCTGAATGGAGGCCAACTAGGTAAGGTAGAAGCATTCTGAAAGTAAAACCCAGCCATTAAAAGATGTTATTTATACTAAAGCTGTTATCTGCTTCTTAGAACAGAAGCCTGGTTAAAGCTTTCTCTTCTGTCTCCTTATTTTATTTTTTTTTTAAACCAGTCTGATGACATCATCCCTTCACACTTCTTTTGAAGAATATTTTTCATTGCTTTCACATTTTGAAATAATGGGAGCTAGTCAGCTCTGTTTTAAACTCTTTATAATTATTTTGCCTTCCATGTATCTTGTGTGGCCTTGCTACTGAAGGATTTCTGGAAACAGAATGTTGCTGCTTCTGTGTTGCAGAATACCCCAAGGCATGCTTGTCTACTTCCAGTGGTCTGGCTAGTATTGCCCTTAATAAATTAGAACCGACCATTCAACTCTCCTGACTGTGTCCTTCTTTCTCCATGCACTGTAAACATGCTACCGATAACTTTTTCCATACTAACTTTTAAAATTTAAATGCTTGCCTATATCTAGAATTTTTTTCAATGACACCATTATTAGAATCTTTGCTTAACTCAGTAGTATTCTGAAGTTACGAAAGAACCTAATAAGAATGTATTACCAACTAGTAAACTTGATTTGTTGTATGAATAGGGTATTTTAATTGCTTTTGTCTTTTTTAATAAACAAGTATTGCAATATTGGTTTGGATTTGCATTTCTGCAGTTCTCTATCTTTGTGCAAACAAAACTGTTACCTAGCTCTGGTACTTACAGTTACTTTACACTGGTGCCGGCATCAGGTTCAGACACGTTTTTGTGTTCCTATTTAAGGTTGCAAAGGTATGTGAAAAAAACTTGGTTTTGTCAGACAAGTATCTTACTAAGGAATATTTTATTTGTTTGGGTTTGGTTTGTTTTGGTGGGGTTTTGTTGTGTTCTGTGGTTTGGGTTTGTTATATATGTGTATATATATATATATTCACCCACCATACAAGGTTTTCGCGGTTGCTTGTATTCCTGATATTCTGGGGTGTGCATGGCCCAGTGAGGTACCACATAGAGACGGTAATTGGATTGTAAGTGATATAGTTGCATCAGCTGGGCACTATGATAAACCTGTGGTAATAAACCTTGACTCTTTAAGATGTTAAGATGCACAGCACTACACTGTCATATGCAGGGTTGCTTCCAGCTTTAGAAGTAGCTCTGTTGCTTGTTCCTGAATATTTGTACCCTGATCCACTCTGTGGTGCAGCCATAAGTGCACACACAGCAGGCTTATGTAATGTATGAGATTCTTTATTAGGTGTCTTGATGCAGCAAAGCAGCAATGGCTTGTTTTGTTGTTTTTGGGGTTTTTTTAAGTATGTTTTCAGAGACCACACATTACAGTTCCAACCTTGCGTGTTGTTTCACATAACTGCCTGCCTTCATGCTTAAGTGCACTTGTAATTTTTATGATGAGCTTCTTTGGTATCTTCCAGTGGCTAAAATAGTTTATGCCAGCGTGATAGTTTTTCTAGTGTCATGAACTGTAATAGGATCAAATAAATATTCTTTGGAATCAAAGACAGTACCACTGTAGAGTCTAACCATGTTAAATAGCTTTTCCTGTAGAATGTGCCTTACTTCATCTTTCAGTCGTGTTAAATCTTGAATGTTTTCTGGTGTTTGTGGTGAACTAACAAGTATGTGTGGTGTGCCTCTTATTGCTCTAGTTTTTTTGAAGGTGAATTATTAAACTACCTATTTTTTTTTTTAATTTTTAGAATGTAAAGGCTCTTCTAAGTTGTGTAGCAGAATGTCCTTTAAATGCACAATGTGTGGAATAGCAAATAATGTTTTTGGGCTATGTTATATTTTCTAGGTTATTTGCTGGATCCTAATGGAGAAAAATGTGTAACTGCACCTCGCCAAGTTTCTGCTCTACACCACAAAGATATCTCTCTGTCCTTAGTCTCTGCAAGTGATGGCGCTACAGTATGTGTTACAGAAAGAGGAGATATTTATTTACTTGCAGACTATCAGTGCAAAAAGATGGCTTCTAAGTATGTCTTATATTTCTTATTTGTCATGAAGAACTGGATATAACTTAATCTTATTTATCATCAAGAAGTAGATATAACTTACCTAAAAGTAAAGCAAAAACTGCGATGTACTAATAGCATTTTATTGGCAGTTATGGTAGTAATACCAGTGGGGAGAAACTAAACTTAAGCAGTTTTTCAGTGTCACTATTGTCACTACCTCAACTTTTTTTTTGTTTTGTTTTGGTTTTTTTACTGCTTTTCTAAATAAAAAAGGTAACGTCTACATAGAAGCACCATGAAGAAATACTATTTTAACCTTTTGTGTTCTTTCAGACAGCTGAACCTTAAAAAAGTTCTTGTTAATGGGGGACGTTTGGAATATAAGGTAGCTACCGAGCATCTTAAAGAAAATGGGGGTCAGAAGATTTGCATTCTAGCACTGGATGAAGCTGGAAGAGTAAGTTGTGCCCTAGAAATCATAATTATATAGCAGTCTGCATACTGATTAATCAAACTTTAAAGATAGGAGAGGACAAAATCATGCGTAGAAAAGACTTCCAAAGTAATGCACAGTGGCTTTTCAGTGAAGTTGTAACACCTTTGCCTTTACATATGTAAGTGGCTATATAACATACCTGGCCTTATGAGGCCTTTCAGTACTTGAAGGGGGCCTATAAAGAAAGATAGGGATAGTCCTTTCAGCAAGGCCTGTTCTGACAAGTCAAGGGTTAATAGTTTTAATCTAAAAGAGGGTAGGCTTAGACTAGATACAAGGAAATTTTTTACAGTGAGGGTGATGAAAACCTGGAACACATTTCCCAGTGAGGTGGTAGATGCCCCATCCCTGGAAACATTCAAGATTATGTTGAATGGAGCTGTGAACAACCTGATGTAGTTGAAGGTGTCCCTACTCATTGCAGGAGGTTGGACTAGACGACCTTTAAAGGTCCTTTCCAACCCGTACTGTTTTATGTTTCTGTATTCTATATATGAGGTGTCCCTTTTACTTTTGAAAAGTTACAGATAAACCTCGTGAATGGTTTATTTTTTATAGTTAAATGTAAACATTATGTTGTCTTAAATCAATAAATCCACCACAGGTTTCCAGATCTCTTTCCTCATTCTTTCATAGCTGTAACAGCCTTTACATACTCTGCAAAACCCCAGCCTTTTCTAGGTCTGCTCACTGGAGGATCTAAACCTTCAGTGCCATCTAGTGGTGCTTGCAAAAAGATTTTATTACTGAAATGCTACCTTGAATTTTAAAAACTGAGCTTGTGTATCAAAATTGGGAGCAGTGTGGGTATTTTCTTTCCTTGCATTTGACTGAATTATGTTTTAGGATGATCTTCTCTGTTTATTAGGTCATTAGTTGTGTCAGAGATGATAAATTTCCATTTCAGTGTTGCTCATGTGAGGTTTAGACTCGAGCATCTGTAGTATTGGTAGTGCCCCTTCAACATCTTGGGGACACTGCTTTGCCTTCCTGCACCAATGGAACTATGTCAATCTACATTTCGTATCTTTCCATGCTGAATACTGGCAAATGCTGGGATCTTTAGTGTTTTTAGGCATTATAAATTACTAACTAAAGAGAAGGATGGGATCTTAATAATTCTGTTTCCTGAATCACTGCTTCCTGGTCTGGCTTAACTTTACTCTCTCTGAGTACCTGTTTAGCCTAGAAAAGAGAAGGCTGAAGGGGCATCTTAACTATATGTGCATACTTGAAGGGAAGATGTAAACAGGGTGGAGTCAGGCTCCTTTTCAGTGGTGCCCAGTGACAGAACCAGAGGCAATGGGCACAAACTGAAATAAGGGACACTGTCTGAATATCAAGAAGAACTTTTTCACTGTGAGGGTGATTAAGTACTGGCTCAGGTTGCCTATGGAGTCTCCATCCTTGGAGATACTCAACAACTGTCTAGACATGGTCCTGGACAGCTGTCTCTGGAGTGGCCATGCTTGAGCAGAGCGTTGAACTAGATAACCTCTAGAGGTCTTTGTCAACCTTAGCCAGTCTGTGATTCTCTAGGGCTCAACAGGGCGAAAAGTTAAGAAGTTACTAAAATTCGTTTGTCTCCTCCTTATGTAGGTGTTAAGAGATCTGTGCAGGTCCTTCAGTGTGAGAACATGAAAGACTGACTTTAACACCACTAATGACACATCTGGGCTTTACATTATATGGGATATCCTGATGTGCATGCAGTTCTCCACATCTCTGTTGAATGTCTTGAAGTTTATATTTGGGCATGATCTCCATTCCAAAACATTGGCTGTTACAGAGAACTTGAGAATTTTGTCAAACAATTAACAAGAAATAGTTTAAATTTTTGGTGTACTAGTTTTGAATTTTGCCTGACTTATGAGGAAACCAGTTGGACAAATCTGTAAATTAAGAACTAGATTAAACTTATTTCTTGACGTGATGACATCTTTTTGCTGTCTTTGTTGAAATGTCAGTATAAACTGTCCTATAGATGACTGCTGTGAAGGCGTTTGAATACTCATTGAAGCTTTTCAAATGCCCTTTGTGGATAAATGGGTCTTGTAATAGATTTTCTTGTTTTACTTGGTGGCTCTTTGTAAGAGCTGCTCATGACACTTTGGGGTATAACTTTGAAAAGTGTCTTTTCTCCTTTTATGTGCAACTTCAAGATGATGTATTTTTGTGTTGAAAAAAGTAGTGTGTAATAAGTAACTGTTTTTATATGATATGGAGATCTCCCCTTTCTCTGAAAAAAATGATATTGTAGGTGTTTTGCTGGAAGTCATCTAACAACTCCATGAAGCAGTGTCGTTGGGTGTATGGCCGGCAAGTCTTCATGTCTGATGTTGCTTTAAATGGGAACGAAATAATGTTTGTCACGCAGGATGGTGAAGCCTTTACAGGGAATTGGATGGAAGAAGGGAAAAAAATATCAGAAAAGAAAGGTTAGCTGATATAAAGTTTAATCAAATCTTTACAGTCTCTAAACAGCATTATGTGGTGAGTTTATTCTTTCCTCTGGGGCTGACGGTTGGTAGCATTGACCACTGCTGTTCTCTTTTCTCCATACTACTAAGATTCACCTGCTGTTGACCTTTAGGTGGGGATTTCCAGGAAGAATAGTGCTTGTAAAAAGTAATAGCAGCACATGTCTAGTTGATGTTCATCACTGATTTGTAATGTATGTTCTTTTAAAAGGTTTTAAGGAGTGTGGCAAATGATGTGCATGTATTCAGTCATCCAGTTCTTTTGAAACATAAGCCATTCAGAGAATAAAACTTTTTTTTAATGATATTTTGTTAGTTTGGGTAAAATTTAAAGAGATATAATATGAAGTTTGAAGGTAATTGTATTATATCTGCTGTAAGTGATATGACAGGAAAATAAAACAATCTTGCACTGATGAACAGCTTTTCCATTCTACAAGTGGTTGCATGGAATGTTAGATGGAGTGTTTTTCCTTGTATAACAAAGTGGCAAAACACTTACATGGGAAGTCCTGGATAAAAACTCTCCTATATGTAATGTAAAGGTCTGTTCTTAAAACATCTTTCTGCATTTCAGTTAAGTGAGTTGAAATCTTCTCATGATATAGCCTACTCAATGACTCCATCAATGGATTTACTGAAGTCATGAATCTCGCGTTTTTTGTTGTATTAATTGCATTTTAATTAGCTGGACCTTTCTGTGTGACTTTTTTTTTTTTCCCAATTATTTTTTCCTTTTTCTTAGAACTTGTATCGAGCCTTCAGAATTCTTCATGTGATATGTCTTGTGAACATGATACAAACAGTGTGTTTGAAAGAATTCGCCTTCAGAAGCTTACTTTTGTCCACCGGGCTGTTAGTATTGCCACTGATCCTAATGGTTGCAATTTTGCTGTTTTACAGTCAGATCCTAAAACAAGGTATATTAAAATTACCAACAT
>JAAGNO010022030.1:32428-54995 GCA_033439905.1 Ceryle rudis
TCGTACCTCTGCGATGTGACCCTGAAATCTTTAGATGGAAAGGAATTCCCGTGTCATAAGTGTGTACTTTGTGCAAGACTTGGTATGTGTGTATATTTATATATATATTAAAAATGAGTCACTTTGTCTTTTAAAGCTGAAATTTTATTGCATCTTGAACTGAAATGCCTTTCTTTACAGATTATTTTCACAGCATGTTAAGCAGCTCATGGATTGAGGTAAGCTTGCCAATAAACGTGTGGTGTTATGTTTTGTTGCATCAAATAAGTGACAGCTTATCAATTTTCCTGGAAAAAAAATTTCATAAACACTGGACAAAAGGAAAGACTGGATTCTTGGATCCTGCTTGCAAAAAAAGACAAACCTCAAAACTCCCACATTTTTGATTACTCTATATTTGTGTATTAAATGAGATAAATAAATGTAATAATGTATATCAAAGGAAATTGAAGTATTACTTTTGTTTTAGAGGTTTATTTTGAGTTATTTCATGGGCTTAAAAACTGCTAGACTGTTTTTATGGGATACTGCTTTGGATGAGTTTTCATTTTTCTGTAAAGGATCTTACAATATAAGTAGTATGCAGTATGGAATAACTGCTCATATGTACTGAATGAAAGATGCAGCAGAATTGAGAATCAATGTGTAGAATCTCTAGCTGACTTTTACTGTTAATGAAATAGAGGATATCAAGGACTATTCTACTTAGTCACCAGCTGCTGCTTCAGAAGGTGTAGATCTTTTATTTGTCTTGGTTCCTATTTGCTAGCTGTGAGTCAATGCTCTGGTCACTTCTGGACGTTGTCATTTCACTAAATGCCTCTCTAATTATCTGAATACTATTGATAATGCATATTGAAAGAGAAGAAAAATGTAAATGAAGAAGCGTTTTTCAGAGACTGAAAGCTGAAGTAGTGTGAAAGAGTTTTCTCAACTTTCTGACAGTTGTCTTCTGCTGCATAACAGAACTTCGCGGGTCCTCTAAGTTACTGTGCCGCCTTTTCCTCTGTCATACCTGAGGAAACATGCTAAACACTGTGAGACAAGCAATTGATTTTTTTTTTTTTTTTTTTTTTTTTTTAAGTGTTGAATATCCATTTGTCTGGTTGATTTTTGTTACATTTGTATGTAGTTCATAAGTTATCTATTAATTCATAAGTAAATCTAAATCATACTAAATTCATAAGTAAACATTTTGTGAAACAAGTGCTCTAGATGTTGTATAAAAATCTTATTGTCCTTAAGAAGTTTTTAAACTTTGGATGGGAAATATGTCTGTACCAGTGGCATGTTCTAAACCAACAGAAATCTTTTAATACCAAGTTTTGCTTCAGTACCACCTGAAATAAACCAAAGTTATTAAACAGTGATGCTGCATAAACTTGAATGGTGACAATTGCATGGTTTAATGGCTATTGTTTGCTCTCACAAAAGTTTTCCCTTAATGGTTAAGATGTTTCTTTAAATGGAGGGGTTTGATGAGGACCTTGTTTTCTGAGGGGTTAACAGTAATGGCCAATTTCATTTTATTCTTGCATGGGAATTTGTGATTTCACTAGATCTTTTACCTTGAAAGGAAAGCAGTTCAGTACCTGCGCAGGGGATTCCTGTAGTTCTACTTTTAGACAATTTTAGGTAGAGTGATATAATCAAGGCGAACTGTTAGAGAAGATGCTCAAATGACTGAAAAACTGAATTCTTTCATGGATGTTTATTCAGAATTTTTGTCAGATTTTAATTGCTCAGCTACAATCAATTCTTAATTGAAGAACTTGAACAGATTTTGTGCAAATGCTTAAATAATTGTTTAACTTTGAAAATGTTACCCTCAGTCTGAGTCATTTTCTGAATATTATTGCTGTGTTAATTTTGTACTTTATTCCAAGTAGTCAGCTTATTTTACTTTTTTTTAAAAATTACTATTATCTTTTAAGCATTTATTTTTGTTTGTTTGTTTGAATCCTTTTTCCTTTTAGGCTTCCTGTTGTTCAGCTCTGGAAATGCCAATCCATTCTGACATACTACAGATAATTGTAGATTACCTGTATACAGATGAAGCTCTTGCAATAAAAGGTGCCATTAATGTATTTTAAACTCAACTGTAACTCCTACAATTTTATACTTTTAAAATAGAAATTCAGCACTTAATACACTTACATTGAAGTTTTGTGTAGAAAATCCAAGTTTTTGTGAAACTTGGTTTAGATTTTGAGGTGATGGCTGTACCTCAGGCCTTTCTGTACCTTTAATTTGTCAAACTGCAGTTTTCCTTCATTCCCTTGCTTCAGAAAAAATGACTTCTATTCTAAGCTATTCCTTGAGCTGTGAAAATCCCATCAAAATTTGCAAAGCCATTATGTTTGTACTTTGTAAAGTCTCACTGAAGCTATATGTTATAGATGCTTTTGACTTGCCCACAGTGTTTACATGATGCTTTGTTTTCCAGATTCTCAAAATGTGGAATTTATATGTAATGTTCTTGTGGTAGCAGATCAGCTTCTTATATCCAGACTCAAAGAAATCTGTGAAGTAGCTATTGCAGAAAAACGTGAGTTCTTCCACTTGTATTATGAAGAGTTAGAGAATGAAAAAATGACTTTTTTATGGATGTTAATGCTCTTGCTTATTTCAGCGCAGAATTACTTGCTTATATTCCTTTGCTCTGGTTACCTTTTGCTGTTCATTGCCTAGCTGTTAGAAGTTGCTTCTTTAGTCTTGGTGATGTTCTAGGTTAGCATACTCTTCTATTCCTTATGCATCATTGCCTTCATCTTACACTCCTTAGTAAAAGAAAAAGAAAGTAAAAAAAGACAAAAAGCAACACCCCCCCAAACCACTATAATAAATAAACCAGACTTTTATAAAACATTATTTCATTTAATTCAAATTCTTTGTCTTTAAAACATGCTGAAATGAATTCTATGTTTTTATTTCTGTCATTGTGTTTAGTTCTGCTAGTTCTTAACATTGTTTGTTTGACCCGATGGTATTTATATATGGCTATTAAGATCTGGTTTTTCTAGAAAACACTAAATGTTGTTGCTTAGCTTGGTAGAAGAAGTCAGCATGAAATCAATTTTTGCTTGGCATTTCTTAGTGACTTCCATTCCTCTCTCTTCCCCCTCCCCCCTCTTTTTCTTTTTTCCCCTTTCTTCCTGCTAAAGGCACATTTGGAGCTTTAAGAAATGTTTATGGTGTGCATGAAATCTATATCTATTATTTTAAACTATGTTTTCTTACCCCTTTGTTTTGGACTGCCAAGTTTCATTATATTGAAACCTATATGTTTGTAGGTAGGATCTTTCAAGCTGCTATGAAGCTATGTGGAGCTTGCTGTAGTTCTCGGCCATTTGGGCATTAACATTTTTTTCGGGGATGGAGAAGTATGTGATACATTTCAGTAACTAGATCACACTGTGCAATGTCTTACAAATGGATACAGCACATCCAATTCAGTTTGTTGTGTTTCTTTCTGCAGTTACTTTAAAGAACGCTGCCGAGCTGTTGGAGTTCTCAGCAATGTATAATGCTGAACAGTTAAAACTCTCCTGTTTGCAGTTCATAGGACTCAATATGGCAGCTTTGCTTGAAGCAAGGTAAGGAGGATTGCAAATGTGTTCCTGTACTTCCTTTAAATTCACACATCCCAAAGATGGAAAGGAGTTGGAAGTACTAATACGAGTAGTTAAATGTTAAAATGCAACTGAATGCTCCTAATTTAAAGGGAGGCTCATTTTTGCCAAGGAGGGAGAAAGTAGCTAAATATCTCTACATACTGTTTCAGTTCTATGTTACTATCTGACATGAAGAGACGGAATTAAGGGGAAAAACCTCTCTTGAATTCAGTGGGCTTTGACATTAGGCCTAATCTTCTTTGGGTTTTGTTTTGGGTTTGGGTTTTTTTAATTGTTTTTGAAGATGGGTAAAACTGCCATGGGATTTTTGTGGGGGTTTTTTTGGGTGTTATGTTTTGTGTTATGTTTTTGTTTGTTTGGTTTTGGGTTGGTTGTTGGTTTGGGTTTTTTTAACATGCTATTACTTTGCAAATTGAATTTATTTTAAGTAGCTCTATTACAGCTGGTGCATTTTCCAAGGAGGATGGGTCTGCCTTCTCATAGTCTCTTTGCTTTAACTATCTGCATTGAGGGCTGAACAAATGAATTCATTACCCTTTCTTTCCACAAAGATTCAGCTAGGCTTCTAAGAAGTTGAAGGTGTGTTTTGGCGTTCCTTCTGATGCTTTTGGACAGGACTTCAAGTTGCTTCTAGAGTACCTCTCATTTTCTCAGAGGAAGCATTATCAACACTGATTAAACTTGTTTTCTATCAGAGACTTAAAAAATGGCAAAAGAAACAAAACCAACACACCACCCCTCAAAAATAAAAAATCCAGCCAAACAGAAAAAAATTGTGCCTATTATTGTACCACTCTGTCCACTCCTAGCCTTTTTGTCATGCTTCCTTTTTACCTGTAGAAGTTCTTAGAGATATGAACCCGTTCAGAAGCCAGTACTTCATTGCTATGTCACACAACTGCTCTGCTTGTATCACAGATACAGGGATTCATTCATATTAGCAGTTTTCCTCTTTACATCTCTATAAACATTTTAACCTTTGATTTTTGGAGAGAATAGTAAAAATCTAATAACATTGTCATAAATATTATTCTGAATTCAGATTTGTTTCATCCTAAGTCTGGAAAGGACATGCAACATTTTTACTACCGGACTGTGTCTGCATTTTAGTGATAATCTGAAAATGCCATTACCGGGTAGTAGGACTTAAGATGCCTGAGACATACAATTCAGTTGTGACAGCTCTGTGCAAGAACGGCTTACATGGGGAAGACAGTTCTGTTAAGTAGTTCTTGTTGCTGTAGTATTACTTTTTGGCATAAATGTCAAGGGGTGTTGTGGCTGAGTTGTATAGAAGAATTTGCATAGACTTGAAACATTAGATACGTGTCAGGGAGACTTGAAAGTATGCAGAAATAGATAAAGCAATGACTGGTTCATGGTAACTTAAGTATATAGGTCTGTACTGGCTGTGGCCTTAAGTAAAGGTAGGCTATCTGTAAAGGTTGTGGGCTTAATCCTGCCTTAAAAGGGCATTGTCTAGTTTATATTTTGTGTTCATTTTCTTCCTTCTGACTCTGTGACCACCATGAATAGCTAATAATGCCTGTAGGCAAGATTCATCTAACACATTCATTTCACTTTTTCATTAATGTAACTTGTTGGTTTTGTTTAGGTTTGGTGGGCTTTTTTTTTCTTTTTTTTCTTTTTTTCTTTTTTTTTTTTTTTTTTTTGTTTGATCAGGTTTTTTTTGGTTGGTTGGGTTGGTTTTTAGGATGGTAAGATAAAGTTGTATTTATTTTTTTCTAGGAGTCTGGATGTCTTAAGTGATGAAGTTGTGAAGGATCTTTCTGTTTATTACAGGAAGATGGTAAGTTGTACAACTTTGAGTGTAAGCCGATTAGATTTAAAATAAAAACATGAGTAACAGAATTATAGAATGATTTGGGTTGGAAGGCACCTTAAAGGTCATCTAGTTCTAGCTCTGCTGCCATGGACAGGGACATCTTCTACTAGACCAGGTTGCTCAAAGCACCATCCAGCCTGGCCTTGAACACTTCCGGGGATGGAGCATCCACAACTTCTCTGGGCAGTTCCAGTGTCTCACCACCCTAACAGTAAAGAATTTC
Source organism: Ceryle rudis (assembly GCA_033439905.1). Classification (NCBI taxonomy): domain Eukaryota; kingdom Metazoa; phylum Chordata; class Aves; order Coraciiformes; family Cerylidae; genus Ceryle; species Ceryle rudis. The sequence goes on from JAAGNO010022030.1 coordinate 38,133, forward strand.
TAATATCTGTTGTAAATCTACCTTCTTTCAGTTTAAAACTGTTACCCCTCATTCTATCACTACTCTCCCTGGTAAAGAGTCCCTCCCCATCTTTCCAGTAGGCTCCTTTTAAGTACTGGAATACTGCTATAAAGTCTCCCTGGAGACTTCTCTTTTTCAGGCTGAACAACCCAAATTCTCTCAGCCTTTCTTCATAGGAGAGGTGCCTCCATCCCCCTGACCATCTTCGTGGCCCTCCTCTGGACTTGCTCCAACAAGTCCATGCCCTTGTTATGTTGGGGGACCCAGAATTGGACACAGTACTCCAGCTGGGGTCTCGAGAGCAGAGCACAGGTGTGAGAATAACCTCCCTTAGCATGCTGCCCATGCTTATTTTGACACAGCCCAGGATGTGATTTTCTTTCTGGGCTGCAAACGCACATTGCTGGCTCATATTCAGTTCTTCATCCACCAAAGCCCCCAAGTCCTTCACAGAGCTGCTCTCAATCCACTCACTGCCCAGCCTGCATTTGTGCTTGGGAGTGCCCCAGTGCAGGCATAGGACCTTGCAGTTGCATCACAGAATCATAGAATGGCTTAGGCTGGAAGGGACCTTAGAGATCATCTAATTCAACCTCCCCACCATGAGCAGGGATACCTCTCAACTAGACCAGGTTGCTCAAGGCCTCATCCAACCTGGCTTCAAACACCTCCAGGAAGGGGCATCCACAATCCTGGGCAATCTATTCCATGTTCTCACCACCCTCGTACTGAAGAACTTTTTCCTAAGATCCAATCTAAACCTATTTTCCCCTCAGTTTAAAACCATTTCCCATCATCTTATTGCTGGACACTCTTGTGAAGAGTCCCTCTCCATCCTTTCTGTACAATCCCTTCAGGTATTGGGTGGCAGTTATATAGTCTCCCTGGAGTCTTCTCTTTTCCAGGCTGAACAATCTGAGCTCCCTCAGCCTGTCCTTGTAGCAGAGATACTCCAGCCCCTGGATCATCTTTGTGGCCCTCCTCTGGACTTGCTGCAACAGATCTATGTCCCTCTTATGGTGGGGACACCAGAACTGGATGCAGTATTTGAGGTGGGGTCTCGCAAGAGCAGTGTTAAAGGGGAGAATCACCTCTCTTGATCTGCTGGCCACACTCCTCTTCATGCATCCTAGGATATGGTTGGCCTTCTGAGCTGCATGAGCACTTTGCTGGCTCATGTTGAGCTTCTCATCAGTCAGCACCCCCAAGTCGTCCTCTTCAGGGCTACTCTCAACATACTCTGTTACCCAGTCTGGGATTGGCCCAGCCCAGATGCAGGACCTTGCACTTTGACTTGTTGAACCTCATGCACTTTGCATTGCCCATTTCTCAAGCCTGTCAAGGTCCCTCTGGATGGCATCACTTCCCTCAAGTGGGTCCACCACACCACACAAATTGGTGTCGTCAGCAAACTTGCTGAGGGTGCACTTGATGCCATTGTCCATGTCGTTGACAAAGATGTTGAACAGTGCTGGACCCAGAACAGATCTGTGAGGAGCTCCTCTTGTCACTGGTCTCCGCTTGGACATCGAGCCATTGATTACAACTCTTTTAGTGCAACCTTCTAGCCAGTTCCTTATCCACTGGATGGTCTGTCCATCAAGTTCACGTCGCTTCATCTTCGAGACAAGGATGTCATGTGGGACAGTGTCAAATGTTTTGCACGTGTCCAGGTAGACCAAGTCAGTTGCTCTTCCTATATCAACCAGAGTTGTAACTCCGTTATAGAAGGCCACCAGATTATTCAGGCACGATTTGCCCTAAGTGAAGCCATGCTGGCTGTCACTGTTCACCTCATTATTTTTCATGTGCCCTAGTACAGATACCAGGAGGATCTGCTCCATGATTTTACTTGGCACAGAGTTGAGGCTGACTGGTCTGTAGTTCCCTGGGTTTTCTTTGCTTCCCTAATACTTTTATTATATTTAATTAACTTATGTAATAAATACAGAACCTGCAGGTTCTGTAGATGACAGGCTGAATGTGGAACATCTGACTCAAAAGCTTAGGTTTGCTGCTGCTGTTATCACTGTCATAGAGCTCGTATTTCATTATTCACTAGGCACTGCTGCAACAGTACTATGTCCTTTAAATTATTTAATTATGCACATTAAACATATTACTGTTATGTAATAAGAAAATGCTGCAGGAAAAAGCATGAGCAAAACCTATGGAAAAGAAGCTCTGTTACTTAGAAGAAAGGAGAAGAAAGCAAATGAGACTTCTTCAGTGTAAAGTTAGGAGTGATCATAGAGATCTTAAAAGCAGGAAGAAAAATAATGTGAAAGTTGAACTTTAATGCGTAGGGGAAAACCAAGGCACGTTATGACCCAATATTGTTTAACTGTATAGTAGTAAAAGATCATGTTTGCAAAATCTTGAAGCATTTTTTTTGTCAGGAGTTGTAGGCAACTGAAATGTGTTCTGAGTCTGTCACTTAAAATAATTCTCCTTCTGGTTTGCTTAAAGATGTGACTTAAGTTTATAAGCTGGTTAAATAATTAATTACTTTATCTGTAAAAGTGTTTTAAATGGCAGTCAGTTTTGATCCTTTTACGAGAGATCATCTATTTGCTAGCATACAACTTAAGAGAAGCTTACTGTAATGGCTTCTACAACTACAGATTCCGGCTATGGTCAGGAGAGTGATTACTCCATATCCAGATGGACCTGATATAAGTTCTTTTGAGCCTGAAGATGGAGAGAACTTTGTCTTTTTAAGGGATGAAATGAATACAGAACAAAATTCTCAGTAAGTATCTTATTTTTCATCAACATTTTAAACTAAGTAGGTTGTATATTGTATTTATCTCCTTATGGCTTCAGAATTAAAAAAACTAAGAAATAGGAGAAGTGGAGATTCCAGAGATTGCTGTCAATTCCCTTTTAAGTATTTTTAAACATTACAGAACTGCAGCAGACCATGGTTTTCGATTTATAAGTAGCATGTGAGCAAAGGTAACAAAACAAGTATTCTCAGTAATATTTAGGAGTTGTGCAAGTGATGAGACTATGTATGTATGAGACCAGCTGTGGAGTTTGTTGAACTTCACTGAATTAGGAGAAATTAAAAGAGATAAAAATCCAGACTTCAGTGTACTACAGGTCTCTTTGGAAAATTGTGATAATCTACATTTCTTAATATTATCAACACTGTCATGAGAAATAGGAAGTTCTGTAACGTGACTTTTTAATAATAAAACCTGCTTTTTTGGGGTGCATTTTTTAATTTGGAGAAATTAACTGTGATGTCACAACTACAAAAAGTTAATTTGATAGGTTGGCTTGGTAGCAGGCTTCCAAATAGTGAAATATGATGTCACTGTGCGGATGAGACCTCACCTGTGGTATTATGCACCATTTGGACACGTGTGTCAAGGAAAGTTAAGCTAAATGAATTAGTACAGATAAGGACTAGTAGGTGCAGGGAACTGAGAGGCTCTTTTGTATCAGACTTCAAGCCCTTTGGTGTTTTTAAAGGCTAGATGATAGCCTTTAAGGAATAGGATTAAAAAAGGATTAAAAAAACCCGAAGAAGCAAGTATTGTAAGGTTACAGGATTGAATTAGGAATGAATAAATATATAAATAGTTATTCCACATGCAGCTTCTCAAAGAAGTTTTTTGAAATAGGGTTACTGTAGCTGAGTAGTTTTTTTAAAGATGCCTTTTATTTGATTCCACTCTTCCTAACACCATATATAGGAACATGTGACATTTTGATCCTGCTTTATTGTAGGACCATATACCTGCTTTATTGTAGAAGCAGTATTATCTTGGTGGCAATTTGTGTAGGGAAAAATAAGACTGACTGTGGAATTTATTGAACTTCACTAATCGAGGAGAAATCAAGACAGAAAAAAAGTGGAGATTTGGATGTAGTTTGCTTTATGTCAGTTGTCGTGATGTGTAGCAGGTTTAATCTGGCCTAGGTGGCAGTGCCAGCCTATGCAGCTGCTGTATCTTCTGCTGTCTCAGTGGAAGTCTTTGTGCAGTGTACTAGACCAGAGACTAGATCTAAATGGGAAAGATTCTTCCCTCCCTGCCCCGGATTTTTCCCCTGCCCCAAAATAATTTGCTAAATAGTTGTGCCAGTGCATAAGCAGAGCAGGAATAAGCAGCTAGTGGCAGCTGGTTGGACCAGGTTACTGCTTGAAGTATAACTGCTGCACCTGGTTGAAAAACCTGACATAAACACAGTTCTGAGGCTCAATTTCTTTGACTTTAATCCATTTCATTGAGGTTTTTGTTTTGTTTTGTTTTTTTAATAGGGAAGCCCTTTTCAAAAGAGCAAAAAATAAGGCAAAAAAGAAACCACGAAAACGGTCTGACAGCTCGGGAGGATATAATCTATCAGATATTATTCAGAGTCCAGCCTCTACAGGTCAGTGGGAAAGAGATTCATTTCAGGTATAAAAGCAGAACATGAAGTTTAATAAGAAATGCTCTTTCTATGCTTTGATAAGAAAATCTTTCAAACGTTTTTACTTTTCTAGTGAACACCATAGTTGAATTTGAATAATTAATTATTAATCTTAAATTTTGTTTGAAAGGATGTTTGTCATATTCATCTCATGGCCAAGGTTTGGATTCTGTAAAATCTATTTTATCAAATAAAGTTAAAGGATGCTTTCTGATGTGGTTTTCATAAGTGCAACATTTTAGCTAATGTAATTTGGTTTTGCCCTTTTTTTTTAATATAAAAAATAAATTAGTCACCATTTATTGAAAAGACAGTAGAAACCTTCATTTTCAACAAATAGTGTCAGTGTTACTTCCTAAAATTGTATATTGTGAGATAGAAAAAGAAAACTGAGAGTAATCTTACTCAGAATAAATATTTAAGGTAGTCTTAAATTTCCTTGTACTTATTACAGCCTAATACACTGGGGTAGGTAAAATTCTGGTTACTTTGTAGTCATCAAATGGAGTGAATAACTTTGGGGGGGTTTAAGCATTACTTAGTCCAGCTCTCATAATTTAGTAGTTTTATGCTCTTTTCTTATTTCTTAGGCTCAGTAAAACTGGATAAAACAAACTCTGTAGAATCACTTCCAGAACTCTTAACATCTGACTCTGAAGGTAGTTACGCAGGAGTGGGTAGCCCCAGAGATTTGCAGTCCCCTGACTTCACAAAAGGATTTCATCCACAGAGGACTGAGGTTGGATTTCTTTGTTCCTAGCAATTTATTTGTATTTATCTAGTCCATCAAAAGCAGAATCTGTATTTTGGAGTCTTTCAGAGAAGTTCTTGTCCTTAAAACAACTTCAGTTATTGTTTATATGAGAAAGCTAATACAAATGAGTATTCCTTATTAAATCATCTAAAGGTATTTTATTAATATGGTACTCTAATAAGCATTTTTATGTTCTGTAGTGTTTAGAAAATTTTAAACTGAAAGAGCAATTGTGTAAAGTCTTTATCTACCTCATTTAAAATGCAAAGCAAATCTGAAGTTCAGAAACCAAAAAAAAACCCAAAAAAACAAACAGAAGCCACAAAACTCCAGGAAAATCTTGCTGTATGTTGGCTGCTGTAGTTGGAGAGAAGTACAGTCCAGGATAACTGAGCCATAACTGGCTAAGAGAAATAAATTTGAGAGAATTGTGCCTATGTTAAATGTTAAAATTAAAATTGAGTGTCTCTGAGTGAATTTTCCACTATCAAGATGCATATTTGGACATAAGTGATTCAGAGGGAAGTGTGAGGTGGGGGGAAGGTACAAATAGCAGACCAATCAGGGATTCAGTATGTTACTGTTATTTGGAGGTACCCTTTAAAATCTTTTTGCTGACATGTAATTCAAGTTGGTTTTAGCATCGCTCTTTTTATCTAAATGAAAAAAAATGTGACTATATTGTTTGTTTGTTTGTCTTTCAGATGAAGGACAAAGGATGTAGTCAGGTTATGAAACCCTCCCAACTTAACAAGGAGATGAAGTCATACAAAGGATCATCAGCATTGACACAGTCTGTTCCACAATCCATTCCCAGTGTCAAAACCAACACTGCAAGCTCTCCTAATTGGGTAGCGACCAGTTTCAGGTGGAGTAATAGTTGTGGTGCCTACCTAACGTAGAATCACTGTTCTACACTTGGTAGTGAATGCTAATAATATTCTACTCAGACTAAAAAGATGCTTGCTCTTCAGAATGATGACACATTACTTGACATCTGAATTAAAGATTTTGGTAGTTTAACAGAACTGGTATATATTTTAGTTATTCTTTGGGAAAGATATTTTGGGTCTGGTTTTCGTTTTGTTTGTTTTGTTTTGTTTGTTTGGTTTGTTTGTTGTTGGTTTTTGGGGTTTTTTTAAGTGCTTGGTTTAACACTCTGTAGAATACTTGACAGGTTTGGTTTTTTTGTAGAATCAGACCATGCTTGAAGCCATTAGATGCACTATTGTACTTGGATATTTTTAAGCCATGACTTTAGACATAATCAGTCTTTGAAAATCAACACCACAGGTTTGACTGATTCAGTAATACAAAATCAATTATTAATTTTTATCTGTAGCAGTACCTGCATATGAAAAAGGAGCAGTACTTTGATAGACTGAATTTCTGTCTTGCTTGATGTTCTCTCTCTGACAACTGTCAATAAAAGTTGAACATAGAAGAGTTTAAAGATTTAGGTAATCATGTAGTGATAATTTTACACAGCTTTCCCAGGTTTTGTTGGTTTCTGACTGATGGGCTTTGTTAATACAGGGGATACAGCTGTAGAAATCAGAAGTTGCATCTCTGAAGTGTATCTTTTGGTGAGCGGGGTCCATCAGAAATCTGTGTTTTGTCTTGATAAGTATTTGTGCAAGCCTAGTTTATGTAGGGAGAGTAACACATCCCACAAACAGCTCTTATGTCTTTAGACTGCTGGGAATAAACTCCACCTTCATCTCCTGTTTGAGAGTTCTTTTTGAATGTTTTTTTAGATGTTCGAATGTTTTTTAGAGCATGGAAGGGGAGCAAATAATGCCATGGGTCTTTGTTGTCATGCCGTTGTGACTTTCATGGTTTTCCCTTGTACTCTTTCTTCACTTTTTCTAGTATAGCTGGTATGATGTCAAGAAGGCAGGCCTGTTGTGTGAAATGTTTGAAGGATTAATACTGGAGTGTATTTGTTTTGTCCTTGAATCTAGTTGTAATACGGCTTAGTTTACAAATGCCTTTAAGTACACAGTTTTACTGTTTACAGTTTTATGGAAAGTGTGGAAATATCTGTATTTAATTCATGGCATTTCTGAAGAAGTTTAAAATTAGGTCATTTATGAAAAATAAACTGATTCCTAACATTTGAGAATGTTACTGGTATTTTTAGAGCTCTGACTTTACAAAGAGTGTTCTGTTTGCCTTGTGAAATAATTTTAATCCTGTTCTTCAAAGAAGGCTTTAATTCAACCTTCATGAAAGAGCTGTAAGCAATGCTTCTTTAATATTTAGCATGGGCAGTTGACTACTAAATAAGTATCCTGGATTTAGGTTATCTAATTTTTTTATAGTAATCATAGTTCACATCTTTTTTGTTTCATAGTATAATTAGTCTTGGAAGTATTTTTATAGTGTGCTCTTAAATATGTATATATTTATAAATGTTTTGTCAGAAACATTCTATTTGAGGTTTGCCATAATTGAGGAAACAGACATAAATTATACATCCGGTTACCAATCTTATGTATGATTTAGAGGATTTCAGTGAAGGCTGGAACTGTGGAATGTAAGTAAAAATGAGTGTCTTGCAAGGTAACTTTTTATTTTTCATTTAGCCCTGCCAGCCCTCCTGCTATGGATCTAAGAACCATCATGGAAATTGAAGAAAGTATGCAGAAATGTGGAACCATGCCAAAGGCAAATTCAGGGTTGGTAAAAAACCAAAATCTATAAAAGAAAAGTGTGATAGACCAAGCTGTTATGAATTTACTTAGTGGTTCAGGCAGCTCAGAGTTCAAAAAAAGCAGGAGAAAAGCATTTGTTTTTGAATGGCTTTGTTTACTTCAGTTTATTATGGTGTTTTTCTTAACGTATCCCTTTATTTTATGTAGTCTTATTTGGTCATCTGCTGCAAAAGCACTTCTTAGCTGTTGAAAGAAAGAGCTAGTAAACTAGTATCTTAAATCAGTAGCCTGCTCTGACGAGCTTTGCTATCTCCAACCAAAAAAGAATCAATTCTTCCCCAGTAACCCATGTGTTGATATTGAAAGTTCTCCCTCAGACAGAAATAAGGGTGGTTCTTGCTCTGAGAAGCATCTCAAAGACACAGGGAAATAAATACACTTTTCCAGAAGGCAGTGGATTAAACCTAGTGTTTCTTAACTGGTGATATATCGAAGAGAACTGGAGATGACTTTCATAACCTTTGAAGTGTGACATTGTTGTGAAGGAGAGCTAGGAGAGTAGTCCTGGAGCCTAGTAAAAGGATTCCTGGCTAGGTAGGTTCAGAAGCTGTGAGCGAAACAGCAGAGACTGAAGAATCCAAATAACTTAGGAAACAAACTGGTGGAAATAGAAAAAAATGTCCATATGCAGTTGTATATGTTCCTCATGCATGAATATTTTTGGTTTAAGGGAGCTAAGTTTCTGACAGTCTCTAGAAAGTCACCAAATTGGAAAATAGTCTTCATCTGGTAGTAGGCCATCTCTTTAGGAGACTTGATTCCTACTGTGCATGTTTTCATTTGTAGACATATATGTGAAGAATAGTTTTATGATGCTTTTCCTTCTGTCATTCTTGTAATTCATTGACACTTGTACTTGTCAGCCATCCAACCCCTCCCACACACCTGTACTTCCCTTTTCACACTCTAGACAAAGTATTTTGGTCTAGGAAGTATTTCACAGTTTATTTTGCAAGATGAAAGGTGAGTCATCTCAAAGGACACTGATCTTACATCCTCTCTCTTTGTAACATCAATTCACAGCAGAATGGTGTCTCATGGAATCAAGCTTTCTCAGAAGCAAAGGAAAATGATTGCCTTGGCAGCAAAAGATAATGGATCAGTAACTAGCAGCATGGAACCTACTACACTAATAACCACACCACCCCCACCTACAAAAGTTGCTAAGCTAGGGAATGCATGGTATGTTCTAAATCAAATATCACTTCTTTTTCTTTGGAGGGTTTTTACATTGAACAGTCTCTTAAAAGCAATTTTTAAAATAAAAATGCCATAGGTTCTGTTCATTAAAAATACTTGCATTCAACTATTTGTATCTACATTTGTTAGTAATCTAGAAATTCAAAGGGGGCAGGGAAAAGCAGTACTTGCAGTTTAACATTTCTCTGAGATTTTGCTGTAGTGAGTCAGAAGCCTGCATCCCATCTGGTTCTTGCCTCTGTGTGATGTGGTACTTGCAGATGGTATCAAAGTGAAGCATAGGAAAAGAAGGTTGAGCACAAGCTCTGAAACTTAGTCAGCAAGAGGTTATTGAAAACCATTATGAATGCTGGTTTTTTCTCTGTCAAAAGCATAAAGAAAAATGATGTTAGCCCTTCCTGGGGGAAAGGGCTAGAATGACTTTGAAGTAAACTAAAATTGACTGAAATGACAGATAACAGAGTTACCTGTGTGTCTAGGAGCTGAAGGCATGACAGATGCTGCTTAGAATTTTTATGATGAAAGATGTACAATGGGTTTAAAATCACTTTTAATGATGATTACACACAATTTAAATGTTCAGGTTAATATCACTGTGAAATAGAAAAATGGTTTATCGTTTGTTCAATGAACTAGGTTTACAACAGTGTATGTGATGAGGTTCTAGCCTGATTCATACCATGTTCTTCTCATTTACAGTTGCTATTTAATGAAAGCATAAAGGCATAAGTGTAAAAGTTGCAAGCTAGGGAAATTGAATGTTATTTAATTACTACAGAATAAATGCCTATGTTTGTGCTCTTTAACTTGTGGTAAATGTTGCTCAGTTCTCCCCTTTTCCTGTTCAAGAAGATCTAGACCTTCATGGCAGCTGGTACCCTAGAAGAATTTTGAGTCAATCTCTTATCTCTAGAGCTTACCTGTTTTGTGCCTCAGTTGGAACAAAGCTTACTGCATACCCACCACAGTCCCTCTGTTTTAAAGGAAGACTTTTTTTAGAGAATTTAGCTGTTTTAAGTGCTTTTATAGTAGTTTTCCTTTTTTATTGCACAGCTTTTAGGTACTAGAAAGCTTCAAGTAGGTTTTGTATAGCTCATCTAGTTATCTTCAGAAGCAGTTTTTGTTGGTTCCTGAAATCCTATTTTTCAGTGTAAGATAAATTACTCTTAAGTATTTGTACTGGTTAACTGAAGCACCTAATGATCTTAAGATCTTGAGAGAAGCTCTGATAAAAGGCATATGAAAATATGGAGCATAACTTCCTTGATCTGACATCTGAGTAGTTTGACTCTTGATGCTATCCATCTACTCTCTGATAGATAATTCTTTACCTGTTGGGTGTTAGTTAATTTCAGACTACCAACTGCCTGTGAACTGTTCCTTACATTTAAAAAGCAAGTATGGACTGATTTTTTGAATATGCTTAGATAACTGTCTCTGGAAAAAATATAGCGCTTTTAAGGTTCTGATTAAACAGTTGTTGAAAGTAGCTGGGTTTTACTGTGTTACACACACCATCGTAAGTGGAAAGTCCAGGATATACTTTAGGAAGGTGGAATCCAATCTACCACTCATGTGGTTACCACGCATGATTCTGTACATTCCTCTTCAGTGTTCCTCTGGCTGCTGATGTGGAAAATGCCAGTAGCTCAGGAGTTCAGACAAAGAAACAGTATGTAAATATTTAAAATTATGCCTAGCTGCTGGAAGAGAGCATTTGTTAGTAAACTTTAAGTTGCTTCAGGCAAGCCATTAATTATGTGATTGCCCGATCCTTGTTCAAAGTGGTTTTGTATGTAAAATAAAAATGTAGGTGTTACTCATCTGCTCTAATATTATATTTGCAAAGTTATATTCTGTAAATTCACGATGGACTATTAGAGTGCATTTGGCAACAGACTGAGCTTTCCACACATGCAGTATAGTCAAAGCCACAGAACTTGTGTTCCAGTGAAATCAGATATTCAACTTGGATGTGCAGTGAGCACACTTGCCAGAAGGGTGTGGGACCTTCCAGCTCATTTTTGCTTGAGTAAAAGACAGAGTTTGTCATATGAAATGTCCTACCTTTTCCATCAAAAGAAACCTCCAGTTTCATAGTTTTGGAGGGACTGAATCTATGCTACCTTCTTGAAGAAAAGGACATTAGAAGGGCAGAGGGAGAGTCACACTAGTAATGCTTTGAGAGTATGTCGTTCAAGAAGCCTGGTGTTAAATTCATTAGTTCTTCAAACCTCCTCTGAGTGAGGGAAGTGTTGTTTATTTGTTTTGTTGTAGGTTTTTTTTCTATAAGCTCAGTAGAGCCTGTGGCTTTTCAAAAGTGGAGGCATAAAGAAATTTGAAGTCTCACTTGAGAACTAACAGTTGTGTATTTTGATGTCTAGGTTGTCAGTTTGTCAGTTTTCCAGCTTATACTGAAACATCAGCGGCTGTTTTGGAAGTCCATGCTTTGATATTTTGCAGTTACAGCTTTAAGAAACTTACTCCTATTCCACTTTTTTAAAAAAAAAGATGTATTAGTTAGCTTTTGTAATGCTACAAAATAGATAAAAATGACAGTGTATTGGGCGGGATAAACTGAAATTTAGAGTTGTTACCATTAGGAAAATTTGTGCCAGTTTAAGCCAAACCATTTTAAGCCACTGATAATTGTTTTGGATAGGTTCACAAGCTGAGAATGACGGAGGGTTCGTTGTTTTTAGGGGGATTGTTTTGGGGGTGTGGGGTAGTTTGGGTTTTTTGGTGCTGTGTTGCAAGTAGATTGCAGTAGAGAATTTTCAGGAAAATGGATAGACTACTTAAATTGTAAGTAGCCAAAGAAGCTTCAGTGACAACAGATCCCAAGGGAGCCATTTGCCTACTCAAGTTTGGGGAAGTTCTGGTCACACACTTCAAACACTTGTCTAGACTCTTGTGTGCCAGCTGGTGGTAGGAACAGAATGTGCAAAATAGCTATGATGCTAAATTGCTGTATTTTCATGTGGGTTTATTTTTGAAAGATAATATGCAGGCTCTAGTTCAGTAACAGTACATATTATACATAGGCAAGTAAAAGAAAATAAAGCATATCAGTTTTATGAATTTTACTGTGGACTTCATAGAGCCTCCAAGAGGTATGGGTAACCTATTCAATCAGTATCCTGGGGAAAGAAGATCAGCTATACTTAACTTTCATGGTGATTAACTAGCAGTATTAGAAGGAAAGTTTTAGAGCATTGTGTGATTTATAAGAATACTTTTCAAGGAGTAAGACTGTTAGAAAAGGTGCAGCTTCTCAAAGACAAAGTGTCTGTGAAAATAAGATTTGCTTTTTAAGAAGATGGTTTTGGGGACAATAGATAGAAGGGTGGGGTTTTTGTTTTCCTGGGGCTTTGTTTCCTTCTAATGAAATTTCCTGGATTGTTCTGTTCTTACGGGTATTTATTTTCTGTTGTTTACATATTTGACCCAAAGTGACTTATTTTAGTGAATGGGTTCTAGCAGGCATAATGATGAGATACAAAAGCTAAGTAACAATTGTATTTTTATTTTTAGTAACTGAAAAGGCTCTCTGTGCTATCTGAATCGTGAAACAATATAGAGTTTTGGATTGTGCAAGTATAAAATTAATTCTTCTTTTGTTTGTTTGTTTTCTTTTTAAGGTCATCTTCATTACATTCTGCTTTGCCAAAGTCATTCCGTGATCTTGTAATGGAAGAAGAAAAATGTATGAGCGCGAATAATTCACCTGGTACTGGTATCAAAAGAGCTGGACATAAAGGAACTGAGGATTCATCAGTCCAAAGCACTATAAGGTAAGAGAGGAGTCTTTTCCTAGTTGATCAACCATTATAAAAGAACTGCTGTAACGTGTTTAAATTCTGCTGAAATAAGAAAGGGTTAAATTGTCATTTAAAAAAAACCCAACCTCCTGCAAGCATTCTTTTAGTGATTCTGTTAATAGGATTTTAGGAACAGATTAATGAATAGGAAGCTTAAGACTAAAGACACTGCTATATATTTTGTTTGAGGTTCGAAGTGTTTGTGTCAGTATGCGTGGACACATGTATGCATGTGTGTGTATATGTGTACACAAACACTTAGGCTCCAAATAAAATACATGTGTGTGTGTGTGTACATTTGTATACGTATGTAGGTATAGAAATGATAAAACTGTATTTTCTGACTTCTATAGAAACTGGATATTCTTTATCATACAAATATGGCATACATGAAACAGTTTGTTTAGGAGTGTTTCTGTGTAACTGTGGAGTGGATACAATCAGTTTACCACACAGTTCTGGCATTTCCTGATCTGGGTTTTCTTATAAGATGACCTAATTGTTTAGGTTCAGTTTTTCATGGATTAAGAGGGGTTACTGAGCTATTGATGCATTGTTCATGTCTTGTAATGTGTATGTTATAATGGGGGGACTGGGGCGCTACAATTTTAAGGACAAAAATAACTTGTTCTGAGGTGCACGTGAGTTATATGTCTAGTTGTTAGACAACATTGCTCTTTGGTCAGATTGTTTTAGCTACACATCTTCTTGCTACCTCCAGTAAAACCTCTGGTTTGGGTTAAAATAACTGTCTAAGCTGAGGAAAGAAATTTCAGCCTCGTTCCTGAAGGTCTGTATGACTGAGTTGCCCACCCACCTGCATCTCTATTATTAGTAACTTTGAATATTATGGATTTCAAATATACTTATGAGACAGAGGGCCTGAAAATCTTGCAGACTTTTCCACTCACTGTCTAGAAGCAGTGCAGACCAGCTTCCCCATGGTGGTAGGGGAGCCAAAGGTGACAGCGAGGCCAGCTGGGTGGTGGCCTCCCTGACAAGGGCACAGCCACACTGTGATGGAGTGAGGTGAGGTCAGCAGAGCCAGCTCTGTGACAGAAACTAGGGTGAGCTACAGTGAGTGAGCACAGACAGGTCCATCAGGACGAGGCAAGGTTGAGGTCAAACCTGCAAGTCAAGTCAGGGTCAGGAACAGCAAGGCTAGCCTTGGACATAGCTGCAGCATAGCTCAAGAAAGGCCTAAGACTGAGGGACTAAGCTTAAATGCAGCTCCTCAGTAAAGAGCGGGAGCCCCTGTGAGCCTTTGCACAGTTCTTCCTTACAACTGAACTCTATTTGTAGCAGCCTGACTCAAGTTTACACAGCTGTGCTGAGGGAGAAGAGTTTGCAGAGCCTATTGGTGCACAGGGAGCCCCAACACCTGTTACCTCACAGGATTTTTTATGAACTCATCTTCCAGCCCTCTCCAAAAATTGTCCCCTCCATAAAAAAAAGAAGGTTCTGCTGGACTTCTTTTGGTTGCTCAGCTTGTATAGCAACTGTTTTTTCCCTAGTACAGAAGTAGTGTGTGTGTCCTATTGGTAGATAACAAGATGACAGTAGAAATACAGGAACATTGTGTGTGGGATGGTGTTAGAGGAGAGAGGTAGGAGGGATTTGGAGAATGTGTGTGACAGAAGGGCATTTTTCAGGAATGGAAGGATAAAGCTGAATTTACTGTGTGATTAGAGGTACAGGAATAAGAAGCTAAAATATGCAGAAAACCAGGTATTATTAATATTGTTGCTAGAAAAATAACAAAGCCTTTCATTATAGGAGCAATGGCAAAGGCTGGTGATAAGGGAATTAGCACTGGATGCTATGATTAGCTTTGTCACACCTGCTCTGTGATCTTCATAAAGTCATTTCTTTTGTGTTGTTCTGTCTAATCTTTGTAGTCTGGCCAGTCTGTGTGCTCTCGCAGTGGATTATTTGAGTTGAAAACAGGCCTCATACGGTAGGTGTCTGATACCTTAAGCTAGTGAGAGCCTAGATAACTAGACTGACTCTAATCAGCTGGAGAAGAGGGCACTTCCAGAGCTATTTCAGGCTGTTCTGAATTGTGTCTGAAGATGCTTATTTCTCTCTATTAGGTATAAAGAGCCTAGGTGACTAGTTCATCCATCTGAAAGTCAGGAAATGAGTTTCTAGTCTGAGGTAATTTATTCTTTGACTCTACAGTTCTGTCACAGTAGGGTCTGATTTTTGCCTGCAGCATTCAAGGGCTATTTCGGTGATGATTGATTACCCTGCACCCTTAACTCTTCCTTTTTATAAGGAAAGGAAATGGCACAAGCACGGAGCATAAGTAACCCTCATATCTGTGGATGTCAGACTCGCTGGTGGGACACTGAAGATACTTGCATTGCTACTGTTCCTGCTTTGCCTTTTATCTTTGGATAAACCGTGCAGTAATTAAACTGCCAATTTTCTGAAGTCTCTGGCTGAGGGTTTTTTGGTAGTTACATAAACACTCTTCCATATACTGTCACCTTCCAATTTATGCAACCCAGAAATTTTCTGTGGATGAGCCATGTCATGAATGTGGAGATGTGAACTGGATTCAGTCCAGAGGCAGATCATTCCAAAAGCTGGGCTGTGTGGATGTGGTTGCATTGTTGCCAGGGACAGCTCAGCCTTGGGAGTTATGCTGTGCAGCTGTGCATTGTAGCTCATAGTCCAAGCTAAAAACATAGGCCTGACATGACTTAACTTTGTTGTGGCAGCCTGGGTTGTCTTCACTGTGTTACTCCAGGGAACAGTGAAGAGTTTTAGTGAAAACAAGTCTTTGTGGCTTTGTCTGGGAATGGCCTAGTTCTGGCATGGCTAATAATGAGCTAGCAAGTAGTACATGACTCAAATGGTACAGCAAAACCTAAGAGGTTCTGCAGGAGACCAGGCTTTTGTGTTCCTTTTCTGAGAGCAGTCATTAGATCAGGGAGGCACCGGACCTGAGCTGGCTTCAAATGAGCAAATCCTTAAGAAACACTGGGGAGCTCAGTGCTGGGACATCTTGGTGGCTCTGCAGGAGTCACGGCAAGTTCAGCCAACTGAGTTAATCAGGTTGGTTCAGTACTGATGATGCTTGGCGGGTTGTTTTCATGCAGAACCACTTATGTCTCTGCATCAGTCTTTAATTTTCAAGACTTCCAGATTTCCAAGTTCTATATTTTTGAGGGTTTTTTTCCATTTCTCTGTATATGCTAGCTTCATGTTTCCCGTCTGTTCCATTTCTCCTAGCTATTTTGATGCCAGCTGAGGAATTATTCTAGCATGTTGAAATATCTGCAGCTAATTTAACATCTGGACTGAGTGTCTTGCTAGCAAGAAACACAGATATACATATGTAGAAACAACTTCAAAATATCTGCATTACTTCCTGTATTTTAAAGCCACATTTAAATTGAGGGAGATGACACAGGTATTTAAACCTGTATTTTAATTGATCACTAGAGTGTGCTGTGACACTGGAACTATTCCAGTTTGGGGAAATTTCTGGTATGGTGGATTTTTTGGTAGTTGTTTATTTATTTTTTATTGGTTTATTTGTTTACAAGTTTATACTCTGGAAAGAACTTTTAGTTTGTACTGAAAGAGGTTTGTTATACATAACAGTCTGCTTGAATTGGCATATAGTAGAGCTGTGATGTATTTTGTTGTGAGTAGGAAGACAGCATAGCTGTCAAACAGGCTGGGATAGGTGTTGGGTTACTGTCAAATGTGCAGGAAGATGAACATTATTAAAGCAGGTGGAAAAAGAGATAAAGTTGAGAGATGATACCAGAATAAAGGCATTTAGTAAGTTGTACAAAAAAGCTCTTAGTGAAACAAACAAACAAGCAAAACCTACCTTCATCTCTTTTCCTTTCATCTCTTTTCCTTTCATCTCTTTTCCTTTCATCTCTTTTCCTTTCATCTCTTTTCCTTT
>JAAGNO010022030.1:55095-67630 GCA_033439905.1 Ceryle rudis
GTTTAGATTATTTTTCCTTGAACTTAAGAGACCAAAACTGAAAGCTCATCCAGATAAGCTTTGTCCAGTGTGGTATATGTTGGCAAAAGTATTTTCTTCAAATGGGAACAACTTTTTTTCCCCCCCCCTCCAGCCACATGCTTCTGATTCATTATCATGATCAGTACAGCCCCAGATTCTTCTTCTTCTCTTCAAGCTGAAAAACTCCCAGCTTGTAGCTACTACGGCTTTCACTTTACACAGTCTTGTGTCATACTTCTGAATTTCCTTTCCTATTGCTTTGTTTCACAGTCATCCAGCTCATTTTTATCCTTGGCTAAATTAATAGCATTTCTTGATATTGTCTACTGCTTTGAGCTTTGCTGCTTATTGTGTCCACCAATGTTAAATAATTATTATTATTAATTATAATTTCTTTTGGTTAACTTATTCTTTAAAATAATGAATAGCCCAGCTGTAAAGTAAGGAATTAGCTATGTAGGAGAGGTATGACAAATGTGTTTAAAAATAAAAAAAAAAATGATGTGGCTCTTGACTCAGTGTCTTACAGAATTCCCGTATTCATTTACCACACTTACCTGGTATGACCCGATACCTTTCTTAAATAAAATAGGATTTTCTAGCCTGACATTGCTTTTCTTTTACCAAAGATAAAGTAATAAAAACAATCCCCAAGATAGTGATTTTCTATTTTTTTTTTTTTTCCCCCCATTTTTAACTATTGTTCAACACCTGTGGAAAAAGCATATTAATGAGGTCAAAATAAAGGAACTGCAGCTATGTAGATACTCAGTCGAGAGAATGGTACAGCAGATTTGACCACTTTTACTTTGGAGTTGTTACATGTGTCAGTTCTTGCAAAGCTCTGGAATAGTGGTTGTCTGGAAATGTCCAGTTTGGAGAGTACCACACCTCTTCGGTTTCCTCTCCTTGGAGTGTATGACTGGCTGTCCTGTCGGTGTTTGATATGATAACCTTTACTGAAAAGGGAGAGGAAGGATCATCTTGGAAAACATGACCTGTGCTTTCTCAGTGGAAACACAGAAGCAGTATGACCTGGTGGGAGGTGTATCTGCTGGGTTTGATTCAAGGGAGTGACACTGCAGAAAGCCCCTTTTGAAACCCAGTGTTACATCCTGGTAGCTGTTGCTGCAGATACATTTTTATCCCCAACCCCTCCCCCCCCTCATTCCAAGCAGTTAAACTTGTGTTCATTCTGGGTAGTTAGCTGGGCAAAATTATGTTTTGTGACAAAAAAAAATGGGTGTGGTTTGCTTAAACACCATTTTTCATGATGGATGTTGCTTTGCTGGGGGGGTTTTTTGTTTGTTTGTTTGTTTTTCCTCCTGTTGTTGACCGTTGGATGCGGTGATCTTAGAGGCCTTTTCCAACTGTGACTGTTCTGTGTGATTTCAGATTTTTTGAGATCTTACCCTCATTACTTAGTGGTAGGAATCATGGTTATTGTTGTCCTTGGAATTGTGTTCTGGGGAAAATATTCCAGGCAAAGAATTTAGCAGTTGCTGGAATTCTCTTAGCTTTCTATAGATTTTTTTCCTATTTTCCAAGAGTCTGTAGCTGCTTGCAGAGGATTACCAAAACCTTACAGAAAATTGAGACCAGTTTATTGAAATACCAACACCCTTAGAGTTTTTAACAGTGCCATAGAATAACTCAATAAAGTCTGTTAGCATTTCATAGTATGCTGTAGAGTTTTGGAAATGGCAGAAGTTGCCAAAGATGGGTATTAAATTGCAAGAATAGGTCCATCTCTTCCTACTGATGTAGGATTTTTCTGACAAATAGACTTGCCTCTTAAGGCATGCAGTGTACCAAATGTGACTTCTTTTTGTTGAGAGGTTAACATTTTGCAATAAAATATCTTCTCATTGGGAACTCGATATTTCAGGAGTTTGTTGGTTTGGGTATTTTTTTTCCCCAATTCTGTTAATTCTAGCTTTATGCTGTACTTACGAATGTGGGAGCTGGTTGCAGGATATGTACTAAAAGTCCAACATTTCTGGGCTTACACTCGAGGAAATAATTTACTAGTGCTATTGTACTATTGTAGCACTGGTTCTTTTACACGGCATACTTTTTTTTAATAACAGGACAGTTGTTTGTATGTTTTCATCTGGAAGACATATTTTTCTCATACTGATTGCATTTATAGTCAATGCTACTAGTGCATTCCTCCCTTGACTATTTCACATGTAAAAAAATAAAAAGCTCTTTTATTCAATGGCTCAGATGTTAGGAAATGTCAGAATTAATGCCCAGGCTGAAAATCCATCAAGTTCTGGTAGTCAGAAAGGAGCATCAGTGTCTCCTCTAGTCACAATATGATACTTAAAGAAAAGTGCAGCATTACATCCTAATCCCTTTCTTCTGGAAAAACCCTACACATTTGTAATTGCCTGCTGTGAATTTGTACTTCACAGTATGGTGTAGAAGAATGCTCTGTCTGTGACTTTATCTCCTTTCCTACCTTTTTCCAGGTGCACCACTAGAAGTAGCCCAGGTCTGGAAGATCATGGTCTGGATTCTCCACAGTTGGAGAGTCATAAGTAAGTCTGACAGTGGCTTAGATTCTAGAGCTTGTTTTCTGTGTGTTGTGCTGATCTTGTTCTTGTTGCCTCATAATGTCCTTTGGTTCTTTTGCAGTCCTTGGTTAGCAGCATCACCAACTAGCTCTCCTGTGATAGCACCTGTCATGTTTTCCGCTATTGTAGAGGAAGAGCTCCAGCAAGAAGCTGCTCTTATTAGGAGTAGAGAAAAACCTTTGGCTTTAATCCAGGTACAGTCTGAAGTCCCAGGTTGTTATCCTGCTGTTTGGCTTGTTCCCATCTCTTAGGATTTTGAGCTCCGTGGTCATTGCAGCCAAGGCTGCTCTCAACCTTCTTATCGCTGACCAATCCTTCTTTATAAGTATGGCATCCAGCAGAGTGTGTCTCTTCCTAAGCTCCTTGATCTTCTGTATTAGGAAGTTTTCACCAGTGCACGCCTCCTGGAGGTTGCATTGTTCCCTGCTGTGTTGCCTTTCCAGCACGTGGCTTGAGTTTCCCATGAGGAGCAGGGCTTGCAAACATGAGGTTTCTTCAGGTTGTCTGAAGAAGGCCTCATCTACTACTTCCTGATTAGGAGGTCTGTAGCAAACTTGCATTCAGGACCAGTAAAAACCAGTTCATAATGGTGCTACAGGTGTAAAGGTACATCTTGCACTGACATGTTCTTTTTTTCTTCCAGATTGAGGAGTGTGCTATTCAAGATTTATTAATCCACTATGAAGCTTTTGACAACCCTGATGAATTTGTGACTGTTGAAAGGGCTCCACAGGGACCTATAGCAGCACCTATGTGGAACAAGCACTAATTCCTACTCTTCACAGTCCATGTTGTATGTGCACTTCTGAAGTTCTAATTCATGTTCCAAGTGAGACTGGAAGAACAGGAATCATGTAGTTTTTAACATCAGATTCAAACACTGCACATAATCACTAGGTATTTGTTAGAGAGAATGGAAATAGTGTGTTCACTGTGTCCTTTACCCACACTATATATTGTGTGTATGTTTTGAGATAATTTCTTTAACAAGACATACTGTTAGTAATGTTACATGAAGCTGTAGATTGGAAATGCATTTGCTAATCTTAAATTGTGAGGGGGGTTGGTTAAATTCACAGGTGGCTGAAAAGCGAGTGCTTATTTTGTGATTTAATGTGGAAGTAAATGTGCAGAATTATACACATCTTTAAAGTTTTGGGGGGGTTATGTTCTTCAGAGCTTTCTGGCAAATTGGGAGTATTGGAAAAAGTTTGTGCTTGAAGTTCATGTAAAAGTACAGTTTGATAATGCAGTTTTCCTTAAGTTCTGTGTGCAAGTACTGGTTCCCTGATCAATGCAGCCGGTGCTTCTTACTGTCATATCCCACAATGAACCTCTGTGCTGTACCTAAGTGCCCGGCCTTTGCCTGCTCTCAGTTGTGCATGTTTTTTTTCAGTTGTGAGACTGACCTTTGAGCAGTCAGCTCTGTCATGAAGTAAAGCACACAGTTGAATAGAATGTGGTGGCACTTAATTAGCTCATCTATAATCTTACTCTGGTAAATATGCTACAGTTTTAGAACCACTGTGCTTAAGGTACAATTCACTTGAAGTGCTGAGGAAATAAAAGATCTGTGTATTCATTGTTAAAGCTATAGGGAGAAATGCTTGACTGTGGAATTTGCAAACACCTAATCTTCAGAGACTATCATAGGTGGCTTTAAGTATTGTGTTTTCCAAAGTTTTCTGTGCCTGGTTTAAACAAATTTATATATATATATAAAAAAAAAGCAAGAGAAAAAAAAAGCAGCCTTATCTGCAGTATTCTGTCTAGTTTGTCTGTTTGCATAGGTGTGTTTGAGCTTGTACTTTTTCAGTAGTGTCAGTACTCACGAACTCTGGAAAACTGGAATTGAAAGAGCTACAGAAAATGAATGTAGAAAATTGATCACTGTGTGATAAAAGAATCTTGGAAAAAAACCCTATGTAGATATGTCTAATGGTTTCAGGTCAAGCTACACCAAAAATGCCCCACAAAATTGTAAACAGTTGCAATAAACCATACAATCTTGATTAACATGAAGTTAGTATATTTTTATGTGCTGTCTATACATAATCAACACTTCAGGTAACTACACGTATTTCTTGTTATGGGACAAGAACTATATGCATTTTGAAGCTACACAGGCAAAGGAAAATGTAACTTTTAATTCTGTTTTAAATTCTACGGGTGATTCTGGTGATTCATTCACTATACTGATGAGAAGACTTGCATTAAGTGCTTTACTTGATGAACTGCATGGCCTTAGAACCAGCAGAAACTATCCTTCTGAATGAAAAGAAAGCTTATGTACTGTGAGAAGTAGCTATAAAAGCAGGCAGCCTTTCAAGGTGTGAACCCAATTTGTTCTCAAATATAAAATTATTGTAAAGTTGCTAATTTGCACTTTTATTTTTTCCCCAAAAGCGGTTTAGAATATGCCATGTAAGATGTCATTCTCCTGAAATTCTAAGAAAATTCATGCTTCCATCATGCCAAGGAGATAGACTCCTTTTAAGTTCTGGGTTTATTGTTGCAGTTTGTTTATGCCCCATCACTGATCATACTTATTGCTCACAAATGAAAGTGAGGAGTGACCAGTGTACTACCCTTCTGAAACTCAGAACATAGTTTAAACTGTTGTGTTACAACAGCTTGAAGTTAAGGCTAAAATGTGTCGCAGAAAGCTGTGTAAATTTACAAATTCCATTTTTATTTATCTTCCTTAAAACTTGAAAATTAACAGAATTTTAAATGTCTGAAGCATTAAAAAATTCCAAACTGTAGTGGAAACATAAACAAAAGATTCTAAATCCCTGGATATCCTTTGGGGGATAGCTTATGGTGTATATGAAAACCCAAACAAAAGTCCAGAACAAGGCAGTTGCATCCACAGATGCAGATGTCTTTCTGTGGAAGTGGTAGAACATTAAACTTTAAATTTTCTTCGGTTGCATACTTTGCTTTGGTAGAAAACTGTTCCCAGGTTTAATGTGAGGTTGGCCTATATTTTTTGCATAGACCTGACACTTGCATCATCATCGAGATTGAAAGCAACCTTGGAGGATGCCCAGTACAATTCTGCCTACTCAAGCAGGCTCAGCCAGAACAGGTATCTTAGGCCCTGTCCACTTGGGTTTTGAGTATCTCCAAGGACAGAGAGACTCCAGAAGCTGTCTAGGTGACCTGTTCTTCTGCTTGACCATCCTCACAGCAAAAAAAAGCATTTTTATATTTAAACAGAATTTAAACAGTCTCTTTCCTTGCCTCTTGTCCTGTCACTGGGCACGACTGAGAAGAAATTGTCTCTGTATTCTTCCCTCTCTGCCCCTCCATCAGGTCTTTACATTGCAAGAGCAATCTCACTTGAATCTCACTGCTGAGACTTCTCCAGGCTGAACCGTCCCAGCTCTCTCCAGCCTCTCCTTGTATGTCAATGCTCCATTTATCTTTGTGGGGCTCTCTCCAGTATGTTTGTGCTCACTGTGAGTGTTATTTTATGAGATGCCTTCTGGAAAAAATATTTAGCGGTCTTTTAAGGATTTTAAAGCCAAAACAATGCTAATTGTGTAAGCTATAGAAGCAGATCTCTATTTATCTAGTGAAATGAGTTGAGATTTGCCATTTGTTACATTCAGTGTTAAGTGGCTGTCTGCTGGTTTTAGTGTTCTACAGAAATGTTTCTCTGGGCATTATGCTGGCTTCTCTCTTAAGGGACTTTCATATAACCATCTTCAAAATTTGATATAATTTTTTTTTTTTGCAATCCTACTTTTTGTTTTAGTCTATGAGAATTTTTAAAGCCAGAGAAATAAGTACATCTGTCAATAATGCATAGGGAGATAAAAGCATACCCATTAATCTGGTTAGAGATCTCATATGTCTGAGTCAGATATTCAGAGTTTGATTTCTTCTTGTTACTTTTCCTAGAAAAATAAAAATCCTACAGGAACGTTTTTCCACATATTGAAACTTGCTAAAATTTTTTTCTAATGTGAAGTGGTGATATGCTGCGATCATGGTTTAAACTGTTGTTGTCAGGTATCCGTACCCAAACCTGTGACATCTCTTTACATGCAATTTTGGTTGCCTGTGGAACTCTCTGGTCTCCATGAGGAGAAAATTCAAGGTTTAGGGAATAGCATCCAGAAATTCAAACACCTAAGTGTATATGTTAACTTTGCATCACCATGAAAAATCTGGAATTTTCTACCTCAGATGCCTGAGTTTGTGGCCTTTCTTATAATGCTAAATATGAGTTCCATCTTTTCTTGATTAGCTCTAACTATGTCTTGTCATTTCTGGGCTTGTTAACTCCTCTAACTTGCACCAAAACAGTGTGGAATTCCCAAGTCCTAATCAACATACAGCAACACCTCAGAGTTTGCAGTAAAACCAGTACTTAGCATATTGGTATATAATTTCATGGAGATGTATTGCAGCTAGTGGGCTTAAGAAACACAGCATTAACAAAAAGTTTGTAATGAAATAGTTGTTATGTCTCAGAGACAAACCAGCCAACCTCCAAACCAGGTTTCTTGAACAACACTAAGCATTTTGTCTTTTCTCCTTCATTATTCATTATCTCAAACTTCTGGGACTTTTTAAAAGATGGAGAGATAAGTAAAACTTGCAAATGTTTTCACATTAAAATGGAAACAAAATTATGTCTCATAGTCACTGTCTTTAGTACTTGCTGTTATGGTCACTGTGTCAAGGCATTTGAGGAACGTATATTGAAATGAATATGCAGGAAAAGTAGGAGACTTCAGTGAAATACAGAACCCCTAACTGCTTTTCTTCCTTGAGAAGGGAGGCTGATTTTAGTGAATGATTTGACTGTAGAGTTTTGTTGAATGGAATCTCTGTACAAGGACTGATTTTGCAACTTTTCGCAGAAGATCGCTGACAAAAAATTGCTAAACTTGTGATGTAAGTCTTGATGATACCTTCCTACTATATGCTTTTGAACTGAGTTCCCCACACCCTCCCGCAATTAGTTAGTCATTCATAGGTGGCAACAGGACATTTGAGTTTTATGTATTCTAAAATGAAGGTATTCACAAAGGCTCTACTGAAGTCTTCTGCTATGGTCAAATTATGGAACTGAACTTTTGCATCTGTCACAAAATGCTTACAAAAGGGAAAACAATACAGAAAATGTCTGAGCTCTTTTGACAGTGCTCAACTTCAGATGTTCTTTGACTGCTCCACTCTTGAAAACGTGTTCGGCAGCCCCTTAAGCAATCTGAACTCCCTTGCCCAAAGAATTGCTTGCTCTAACACGATGACAACTTAAATCAGAACAGAACACTGAATAAATAGATTATATTCTAAATACAAAGGTAAAACTTTTATATTGGAATAAAGTAACTTTAACCCTTAACCCTTTATTATATGATGTCATCAGAGATTGGCAAGGTCTTTTTGAAGACCTCGGCAGTAAGAGGACACTTTATTAATAAAGTTATCAAATGATCTCAGACTGAATTCCACACATTCTACTCCCAGAAAAGTCTGTAAAACTCCACCAAAGAGCCTGTTAAACCGAAGAGGAAATTCATCCCTCTCTAACATCTGATGTGATTGACCTTGGTCAAGTGAGATGTTGGTGAGGCATCCAGGAGGCGAGTCCCTCCTGCCAGGGTTCTAGATGTGGCAAACCTCAGAAATGCTGAGAGGGAAAGAATTATTTTTGTAGTGTCGTTTTAGGTCCCTAACCTTGAGAAGGTTACTATTGGAAGGCCAACAAATTCACATACATACATGATATGGTTGGAATAAAAAAGTTCTTAGTAATGGTGCAGCGAAGAAATTCTCTATGTTCAGGGAGTCCCTCTAAGGGTTTGTGTGAGATTTTTCTTGGACGGGCGAGTGGTGTCTGACACCTACCTAGAATGTTTTTGCTTTCCAAGCAACTATTTCTCAAACTATGGTATGTATAATGGCATCCAAAAAATGCCAGTTCTGTAGCAGCTTTCAGGTATCTGCATGAACTCAAGTTGCACTAGCACTGCAGCACTAGGAGTCTCGAAGACCTTGCTGGGAGGGAGATGTAAATGAGAAACAAGAATTTTCTGGAAATGAAGCTATTTCCTCAGGTGAGCTATTTTTTGTTCCGACAGCAAACACTGCCTTTCCCTTTCCTTTTTTCAGAAGCCCATATAGAATGCTGTTTATTTAGTCTGCCCTGCGTTTTTTCTCCTTTTTTCTTTCTCATCACTTGAATAAAATTCAAAAATAAATTGAGCAAAATTTTGCAAGGGCTTCAGATAAGGGTTAGCAGGAACTAACGATAGTACGTAATACTAATATAAGTTAAAACTCTGCTCTGTACATCAGTCTTGAAGAATTTACCCAGGTTTATTGTTTGTCTTAAAAGCACATTTAATTGCCTGTAATTCAAATGATTGAAGTGCTGATAGTCTTCTGTTTTGATGCAGTGCATATAGATCTCAGCTAGAGCCTGAAACCCCAAACGGGGCCCATGTGTTACATGACTAAGCTGCTGTTATTAAGAGTTAGGCAACCGAGTGAAGGGAGTGTGAAGATCGTGGAGTGGGTTCCTGAGGATTGGACAATAGAATGCTCTACAGGCTGCCTTGATGGAGTCTTCTCCAGCTCTGTTCGAAGCACATGAATGTGCCTAAATTTGTCTGTTTCAATCTTGACAGGGAGGAGAATTTCTTGATTCATGTTTTTATGGAAGCACCATGAATTTGTCAAAAACATCAGCTTAGTGCAAGTGCATTGTCTTTGAGTGGCTCTTCTGGGAGGATGCTTTTAACCAGAAATACCCAGTCAAAACCGGGCCCCTCTATTTGATAGTAATCTGATGAGTGTTGTTCAACTGCAGCTAAGATTTTTGAGAGGAAACATGACCTAAGGAGATCACATGGTCTGAGGTAAGTGATGGTTCAGAACAGACAATCACACTCTTGTCCTTGATCTTACATGAGTTTTCTACTGATCTACAGAGTGGCTTTAAAATATGTAATTTTAATTTTAGGGTCAATTCTTCCATATCTTGCATGAGCTTCTCTGATAAAGAGAGTAAAACGATTCAAAGTCTGGCTACGTTTTTGATTGTTGTGGGGGTTTTTTTCTGATTTCATTTGCATAAAGGATATTATATACATGAAAAACAGATAAGCAAGCAAACATAAAAAGCAACTATATGTAAGAGCATACTTAAACAGGCCCTCAGCATTTTCTCTCATGTAATAATGTACAGCTGGAGAAAAGCTCTCTCTCCTATAATGAAAACATCATTTTTATGAAAAATTCTCATATAAAAAAATAAACAGAGAAAATTGACCCAAAAACTTTTTTAATTGTTCTTAATAGTTTAACATTTCTGTTTCCCTTATCTTTTTTCTTCCTATCCCTTAGATGTTTATTCCAGGAAGATACAGAGAATGCAGCACCCCAGGCTGGGTTCTCAACTAATTTCTCATGGTGGTAAACCATTTATAGATCTCTGTCTCTTCAGATTGAAGTGCCATTAAAGTAGAAGATGAGTCTTCTTCATCTTGTCATTTCACCATCCTGTAATTCTGCAGGAATATGTCACATATGTTTATCAGCCAGTGAACCCTGACTGCAAGGATATAGCTGCCTGTCTCATAGGTTATGTGGTTCAAGGTGGGATGATGCCAAGTGCCCTTTGCTTTAAGCACAGCAGCTGTATCTGCTACGTGAGCCTGGCTTTACTCCCTGTACAGCAGGTGAAGAGGTCATGAGAACTTCATGGGGAATACAAACTACCTGTTCCAGCTTGGCACTCACCAGTCATTGTGATTCATCAGCTGTGACTGCCTCGCAGTGTGACTGAGCTTCTAGGGCTATTTTTTGTCTAAAGTTATAGGTTGTTCTGAAGGGAACCCTGCTATTTCTGCTGTCACTGATGTCAACAGAGGGCTTCATTGTGAGAGCTGTGCTCATGCCATCTGGTGACACGATGCCTGGAACAACAGGTGATACATTAACAAAATGAAAAAAAAAAAAAAAGAATGTATTAAGGGTGAAGTTGTCTCCTGTTTTCCTTATGTGCATGTGCAGATATTTCTATTACCTTTATTGCATCAGAAGGGAAAAATAGGCAGAATTTCAGTCTTTTTCCTCACTGTGTGTATTTTAAGAAGTTTACAAGACACACTGCCCACATTCGCCCATACAGTGTGCTGGAATGGAGCTGTAAGGCTATGAATGCAGTGGAGTTTTCAGAATCACATCTTTGTGTTACACAAATAGCTGATAGCATCAGGGCTGAAGGAGAATGAGTGTGTGTGCACATGTGCATAGCCATAACTCTTCATTTGATTTATTTGTGGTAGAATTGAATTATATTGCACCACTTTAGCAAACAGCTAATGTGTTATCTCTTCTTTCCTTCTGAACTGAATGGTAGTGAACATTTTCAACTGAACTTTTCCTCTGTGCTATCAAATGGTAACAATTAAGCCTCACTATACGTGTGAGGTGCAATAACTCTGAACTGTTATCCAACTTCCAGGTGGTGGCTATCAACACACAAGTAATAAGTTGGTTAGTCTAAGGTTAAGCAGTAGCTTTATGGTAGGTCCTGAAGGAGAACCTGGAAGTTTTTTCTTCCAGTTGTTCCAGCCCCATGTAGAGCCTGTAGCTTCTCTGGGATCAGATACATAGAAATTCCTTTCAGGCAGGACTCGGTACTCTTTCTCTAAACCTTTTTTTGAAGCAAGCACCTCTGCTGCCAGAGCATGCTCCTCTGGGCTGCCAGTCATTTGGTAATACCTATTCACGTTCTGAATAGAGGCTGCAAGCCCTTCACAAGCAGGTTGCATTTCTCCTTTCATTTTGCTTCCATGCCTATGATCTAGTCATGTATACTAATACTTTTTTAAGAAGTACTTGATCTGCTATTGGCAAGTCTGTGATGATTGTTACCTATGCGTTTTAGTGGGATGATTTCACTCCAAATAGGGAAGCTTAACTACCTGGACTCATGGGGAGTTCCTTGAGGGAGGGCACACTAATGTAAGGCAGTAGCTGCACTGAATAGTCGCACATGCCACCTACTTGGAGCAGTGATGGGCTGACTGTGAGGTGTCTAAAGGTTTGCTGCAAAGAGAAGAAAATTGAGCTTCCATCCTCTGTAGCTTCTTGTTGATGGCATAGAAGCATTTTCTAGTAAGATTTTTATATATTTCTATGCAACTTTTTTTTTTTTTGCATTCAATCCCTTTCCATGTTAAATATATTGTACTATCCTAGTACTATTAAGGCAAGAAAAAAACAAAGAGAAGGTGAAGTTTTTAATCACAGCTTGCATTAACCTCAACATGGATGCTTCCTTCCAGGTGTTTTAATGGGCAATGTCTTTCAGATAACCTGTAAGAACATGTAGTAAGTATCTTTGAGTCTCTAAAATGACCTCTAGTAAATCTAGGGAAGTATTGAGCTGAAATTCCTGTTATTTGAAACAATAAAATAAAAATGTTTCCAAGTAGTTAAGCTAGGGGGTAGCAGGGAGACAGAGAAATGGCAAGACAGTACAATACAAGTGAAAATCATAAACATAACTTGATTTCTTGGGGGGTAAAAGAGGTATATGGTTACTTTTCAAAGCACATGATATTATTTCACACATGAAACTGAAATTCAGAGTATCCCATCAGGGCTAGACAGCAATGCAAACAGACAGAGGTGGAAATTGAATTGACCTGTCAGGGTGCTCTCTTTTCTCTGATAACATCAGGAAGAAGGGTTTGACTGAAATTCTGAAAACTCATTGTGAAAATTGCAAGCTTCAATGTTTTATAGAATCATAGAACGGTTTGGGTTGGAAGGAACCTTTAAAAGTCATCTAATCCAACACCCTCCCACACCGTGTCATTCCCACCCCCCCCCCCCCCCCCCCCCCACCCACCCCACCCCACTCACCTGGTTCGGCTCTCTCCTCTCCCCGTCCC
>JAAGNO010022031.1:0-13170 GCA_033439905.1 Ceryle rudis
GGGATTGAAGGCAGAATGGACAGAGTCCTACTTGGATGGTCTGAGGAAGGAACCAAAAGAGGAGCTGAGCCAAGCCGAGCAAAGCTGGCAAAGTGGTCCAAGAGTGGAGAGGAGCCCAGAAGTCTCCAGAGAGAGAGCAACAAACGAGCAAGCTTGCTCGTTCCCTCCAGATCCCTCTGCTTTATACCAAATATGACGTATATGGGCTGGAATACCTTGCTGGTCAGTTTAGGGTCACCTGCCCTGTCCACTCCTCCTTGTAGGTGTGGCCTTTCACTTTCCTGCACCCCCCAACATGGTACATGAGATCGAGCAGTGGCCTTGGTCTGCATATGAACCCTTGGTTGTAACACTAACCATGGGATGTTATCACTGCTAGCAGCAGACACTGTGAAAAGAGGCTGATAACTTCAGACAGTGCAGTTAGAAGAACTGAGCTGACTAGTAAAACCACTGAGCAGAATTAGTTCTCACTCAAACTAGGACACATGGTTTAGTGGGGAACTTGCATTGCTGGGTTGAAGGTTGGACTAGATGATTTCGAAGGTCTTTTCCTACCAAAGACATTCTGTGATTCTAGTTAAGTGCCTTATCCTTCACTAAAGGCATTTTACGAAACACAGCTCCAGGTTTTCTACCCCTATTCCTGATTATGTAGAAGAAATTTCTCAATACTGTAATTCGAAACAACCAACTTGCTGTTTCCCCAGAAGTGGGAGTTCCACTCAGTCACTCAATGTACAAAACATATTAAAATATCAACCTGTGGAACATGGCTGTGCTTTTGTAAGACTGTTGAATTTTCTTAGGCAGCCGTTTCACTGTAAACCTTCCTACAAAATACTTAACTGCACGCAGAATGAAAATCACACTATAATTTGATCCAGTGTTCATTTGAATTCACTGCAGTGTTGACAAGAGCTTAACAGGGCACATCATCAAGAATTGCTGCCTCTGTTAACAAAGTTTCTTTTTTGTTACAGAATTAATAAAGAAATAAAGAAATAAAGAAATAACACCTGGAAGGTGAGCACACAGGCTATTCTCTATCAGTCTTACACAGATGACCATGCTGGCCCCAAATGGGTAAGACTCATATGTCATTTCTTGGTAAGTGTCTAATTATATTTGATTTTTGTGCTTATTTCGCTACTACTTCTGAATGGCTGTACACCCAATTACAGTCAAATCTATCTACAGGTGCTTACAGAAATCTCAGACTAAGACACTGTAGGTTTTTATTATTCCCCATGAGTTTACACAGCCTGATCTCAAGTGCTATGATGTGAGCATGGCATATGAGATGCAGAGAAAAAGTCAGATTTCAGCACCAGTGACTCCAATCTGTGGTAATGAGGACAAGTGTATGTGATAAACACAGAGAAAGATAGATCAAGGTCTGACGAAACAAAAGTAATGGGTAAGCATGCATTTGCCTGAGTACTACAGTCCTTAATATAATAGACGCACACACGTCTCAAACCGCAGACTGTTACTAACCCAAAGAATATGTTATTCCTTTTCCAAAGAAATCACGTGTTTAAATTGAAGAGGATGGGAGCAAAAAGGTAATAAGCAAAGTAAACAGTAAAATGAGTGTCGTACTTGGGTGAACCACTGAGCCTTGCTGAAACACAAAACACTGTTATTTTGCTGTTGCTTGTTTTTCATTATGTGCTGTTTACATACATCTAAATGTCATTATTTAATTTCAGAAATGCTGTGGAGACATGGATAAATACAAAAGCCTTCAGGGTGATGCTAATTTTATTCTCTACATACACTGACAAGGTAAAGCCAAGCTTACTTATGCTGTTTCTTAGCTGGTGTATTTCCAAAACAGTGTGGCTTTGTTAAAAAGAGACACATATATTTCTGCTAAAGGCAAATAATGTCAGCTGTCTAGAGAATTTCTGAAAACTCGGGCAAACTTCCTGTATGATATGCATAAAAAAAAATCTTGTATGTTACAATGTATGGTATTGGTGATGATTTAAAGGTGCCCACTTACTATTGAGGATGCACTGGATGAACTGATTCTTTCAGTAAAGGGGAGTGGGAAAAAAAAAAACAAACCCACACACATTTTAATACACTGTCTTCAGGTAAGAAGACACTTGAAACTGGTATGGTTTGCAATTCTGAAGAACACTTTAGGAATCCAAGCTCAAGGGTTTCTACCCAATTTATTAAAAGTTCTCTCAGTCCCACAAAGATGATTTTTTAACTACAAAAAATATCAAATAGCATAGAATCGGAGAAAGAGAGTTAAATTACTCAGTCCACCTCAAAACAAGGGTCTTGGGAAGAGAGCAGCATAGGCTACAGCTAACACAACCAGGCAAAGTATATTCCAGAGGGAAAGCCAACCAGAGCATAAAGGATTACATGTTTTACAGTTTCATTCACTGGTAACACAATTTTGTGTTAACTAATTATGTTAACTAATTTATATTAACTAATGCCAGTATTGATAAAACTTGTCAAATTCCAGTTTAAGAACTGTGTGCCACAAACCACATATAAGAGAGATGAACAGGAATTTATGCTTCTTTAAGCAGCACACTTGACACTGATGATGACATCCTTTTTAGCATTGAATTATTGCCCACACACAACAAATATGAACTATCATTTTAAAAGTAAGGATATGAAAAAGAAATTTTGAAAAGTATTCATAGGTGGATCTATCACCTTTAAAAAGTTGTTGAAGGCTTACACATTGGTCCACTGCAGCAGGCAGTTGGAGATAAAAAACTTTGGGAAGCAAAGAAAAGCTCAGCTCTGTTGCACCATCAGAGGTCCTAAAGATAAAATCCTTGTTGATGTAAATGAGCTACATAAACAATTGCATGGGATAGCCTTAAATGCATTCTTAACTTGCCTCCTTTATAGGCAGTACTATTCAATAATTGCTAATACCCAGGTGGTCACTTCTCAGGATCCCCTTTCCCTTACAGATTTCAGTATTTGAAGTGTGAAATCACAACAAATCATAACACATTTTCTAGATTCTTACAAGTTATTCTGAAAAGCATGGGAATTCCTTTTACCTAGAGAGATAAATATTGCATAGATATTCTACAAGTGCTTTTGTAAAAATGGCTGATTTTATGGGGAGCAGCTAAAAGGTGTTTCTTGGAATACTCTACATTTTACAAAAGCCTGGTTTGTACCCATTCTACTCTAAACTCCAGGACTCCAATTTACCTTTTAAGAATAAAGAATGATGTCGCAAAAAAATCTTCTTAGCTGGTAATTAGGGGTTTTATAGTGAATAACATAAAATACATGAGGAATGTTACCGCTAAACACATATTTAGAAATCTACTGGAGGGAGTCCAACACAGAGCTATGGGGATGATTAAGGGAATTGAGCAACTCCCTTATGAAGAAAGAGACAACCGAGGCTGTTTAGTCTTGAGAGGAGAAGACTGAGAGGGGATCTTATTAATGTTTATAAATATCTGAGGGGTGGGTGTCAAATGGAAGGAGCCAATCTCTTTTCTGTAGTACCCAGTAATAGGACAAGGAATAACATGTATAAACCTGAGCATTGAAGGTTCCACCTCAGCATGAGTAGAAACTTTATTGTAAGGATTCCAGAGAACTGGAACAGGCTGCCCAGAGAGGTTGTGAAGTCTCCTCTGAAGACTTTCAACACTTGCCTGGATGCAAGCCTGTATGGCCTGCCCTGGATGATCTTGCTTTGGCAGGGGGTTGGACTCAATGATTTCTAGAGGTCCTTTCCAACCCCTACCATTCTATGATTCTATGAAATGTCCTGTCAAATAATTTATTTACGTCCGATATTAAAGATAATCTGTTCTGTAAATCAAAATATCAAAATGTGGAAATTTATTACTCTTACCTCTTATTAAAACCTATTTGGATTTACAAGATTACATTTTTCAATATATACTTTATGAATAATTGTATAATTCTTGCAGTCCTTGGTAAATGCACATTACACATCTTCCAGTGGAAGATTTTATAAATACATCTTGTAGTTCTGATTTAAAGAGGCAACTGAATATTTATATGTAGTTGCTGCAGCAAAGAATGTACAAACTAAGGCTCAGGGGATGCTTATATAAATTAAGTCCATAATTACTACTATTTTATAAATGAGCCTGGATTCCTTTTATCACAACCTTGACTCCTTATTCCCTCACCCTCACTTTCTTGCAGGGGCAGGGGCTGTTAATGCTTGTTATTTTTTTCCCTGCTCCTTGACTGATACAGATCTATGTAGCAGGCCTGGAAGTGAGGCTAAACGTAGACTGTCTAACCTTGTCTTTCTACTCCTGCCTTCACCATGCTGGCATTTATTTCCTGCCTTTCTGGTTTCAGGTTTGCCACTGTTTATTGACATATGTTGTCAGGTAAGACATGAGAACAAAATAAGGGTAAGATTCCTGCTAGACCATCCATTATATTCATGCCTCCAATATATAAAGCAAGGCTTAACCCACCACTTCCAGCAATGAACTTGTACTGCTAATTGGAGCCTTCCCTTATACGATTTCTGTAACAAACAGCATAGGAAGTATCAACAAGAAAAAAATATCCAAATGAGATGGACCAGATTTTCCTAAAAACACAGATAAGCCTGACTTTTCTTCCATGACTAGATCAAGCAGAGAATTTCCTGGGGCTAAGAGAGCATTGGAAAGGATTAATCTGAACCGACCTTAGTACACTGAAACTAGATTTCCTTTGAATCACAGACATAAAGCAGGCTTTTGATGATTCAGAATCAATAACAGAGATTAATTACAGTTCTTTGACACAACATATACTTTAGAGATCTGACGAAAGCAACATTCTTCCTGACACAAGCAAATGGGCTTGTTAAACTTGTGTAGCACAGTAATCCTAAATTAAATAGCACCATCAAACTTGTACAGCACACGTTTTGGAAAGGTAAACTATCAGTCATGCACTTGCAGAAACACTGAAGTTCTATTTCATAATAAATCACTTTCTGGACAAAATTACTCAGGCATTATCCTTCTCAAAGAAAACAAGCTAAACATTGAAATTGTTTCAAATATCCCTAGTTTCACTAAAAGCTAATCTGAAAAACAAAAACAAACAAACAAACAAAAATCAACCAACCAACCAAAAAAAAACCCAAACCACACACACACACAGAGAAAACATCAACACCAAAACCACCAGAAACCACCACATACAAAAAAACTCCCTAGTAGATTTTCAAGTTTAGCACCTTTTCTCACAATTACATGATAATACATTCTTTCTTCAAACATTTACATTGTCTTTCAGAAGGAGCATTCTCCAAAAGGCAGTGGCTATCATAATACTGCTTTGCACACCAGAACCTTGGAGACAAAACTCCAATTTAGACTTTCAAACATCACTTGTAAGGAATCTGAAGGAATCTGTCCTGTCCCAAAGTAGCTATACATTCCCTATCTGCAGCAAAATACTTAACCAAATTCACTGTCAGAGAAATTTTTCTTCTGATTTGAAAATGCTAAGGGAAAAAGGAACCACTGCAATGATAAAACTAACAAGTCTTTTGCCATTGATATATATACCAACAAAAACATCACAAACAAGCATTTTTTGCTGTGTATCTTTCCACTCTTCATCATCACCCTTTTTCTTTCTCTTGCCTCTGTTTTCTACCCAATTCCAATAAATTAAGATCTGTAATAATTTTCTGAATGTTGTTAGGACACTTTTTGGACTGTGATTTTGGTAAGAGGTTCATAGGACCAAATACTTACACTTCACCTAAATACAGAAGTTCAGGCTTCTGTATGTAGGTGATTTATTTGAAGGACCGGGAACCTGGTAGGTTATGCACAATAAAATTGTCCCAGAGGGGTTGGAGAAAGGTAGATTTTCATAGACAGGCATTTATCTCCATTTGAGGACATTCTTTGTTCATTTCTTCAACCAATTTCAAATCTGATAGACCAAGGAGGAAGAATTTCAAGCATTAGGGCAAAGTTCAAATCTGTAAAATCATACCAAGCTTCTGGGACACAGAGTGGAAAAACATGAGCAAATAGCTTCATTCTTATGTGTTTTAGTATCACATGTCTAAAAATAGGATTCATCCCAATACTTTTTTTCTAGTTCATGTCTGTAAACATCTGGGAAATGGACTGTCACCTTTGGTGAAAGCACCAAAAGCAAAGTAGATTGAATTTGAATTTAGCCCAAGTTTGAAGGAAACAAATAAATACTGCATCAGTATTTTAAGAGAAAGTTAAGTTAAGCTTGTAGACAACTCCACAAACTGGTAGTTGAATAATGTTAATTGACAATTCAACTTTCTCTTATCTTTTTTACTACATAAAGATAACTACATTTAATGAGTAATGAGGTTTTTAAGTTCAACAATGACTCCTCTGCATTCTATTAGCCCTTTTGAAGGATGTCACAGTAAGCATACAATCAAAAACCTTCTCCCATGTTTCTCAGCTTGTGGGAAGCTGCATTGTCTTCAGCCTCATGACTTCTCCATTTTGCCACACACATGATATTCAATTGTACCATCCCAGAAATTTTAGTAGCAGCTATAGTTCCTCGCATGGATCAGACCCATTTTGTTACTGTTCATTACTGAATGTTTACCACAATGTGTAAATGCATCATTAGATTCATATACCTAATTTAGCAGCATGATCCTTTAGCTGTCCATGGGAAAAAAAAAACAAAACCCTATCACCACCAGCAACTCTGACACCTGAATTAGGTGGCAAATTCTAAATCTGTGTATTCTAAGCACTTGTCTGAAGATACTACCTCTCTGCAATGACTATATTGTGGGCCTTTGATCCCAGAATAGGTGCTTCAGTCAGCAAAATGTATCTGTTGCCTCCCACATTGTGTCTATGCTTTGGTTATGAATAATGGATAATAATTATTTTATAATCCAGAGAAAGATTTACTGTCTTCATAGCTCTGTGTGACACATTCTAACTTCCATAAAAAACATTGACCACTTTATCAGAAAGTCAAAAGAAGTGTTGCAATGTAGAAAACAAAGATTATACTGTTGATTTGGGAAAAATCCTACAGAAAATAAAGGGGTTTTTTTTCCAGTTTATATAAAAGAAATACAAAAGCTATAACTAATGTAGGAAATTGGGGTTTTTTAAGTTCTATCCAAGACAGAAGTAAAAGCATGCATGAAGATTTTCATAAAAGCTGTTGCAAGCTTTTTGCAGTACTTTTCAATAAACACATCACTTTAAGCAGCTTAGTCACATCCTATTTGTCTTTGATTTACTTTTTTGTTTCTTTGTTTAAGTTACATTGACAAGTAAAATGGCAGCTACATAAATAGACCTTCATTTGTCATAGACCCTAGTTTGTCATAGACCTATACAGCTGTACATGAGATGTGGAACAACAGAAAAAAAAGTCAACATAATCTGCTTGAAAATAAAAATGCACTGAATTATTATCATTGGGACTTTTCCCATGAACGCAGAAAAGACTCAGACTAATCATATTTCTCATCCTCTGCCTAGAATACCCACCCTCTTTACACAGCCAACTCATTTCTGCTGTGAGCATCAAGCATGAGAATAAAGGTGATACAGTTTTCTTTTCAGGTTGTTGAACTATTTATTGTTCATGAAAAGAAAATGTGACCTTGCTGTTTGAAGATCATGACAGAGATGAACATATTCTATGGCTGCAAAAGTACAAACAAGGATTCACATAATAGGGAATATAACAAGTAACCAACGAGCCTACAATACAAAAATGCTATGAAGCTTGTAATATGTATTCTAACACACTGCATGCAGCACAGTGACAGATGATGCTAATTTATAACTGGAAGCATGAAAGTAATCTCATTCCTAAGATAAAAAATATCTTACTTGTATAATTCTTTAAAGTGGATACTAGTATGTCTATTAAATAAACTTAATGAGGTATCTTGTTAAAAAACATGATACTTGACTTCTACAGACTGCTGTTTCACAGCACAGCCAATTCATTGGTGTTCTATTGATCTAAATTAACTCTTCACTCATTCATGTGTGCAGCTGTAAAGTGAAACTATAAACTTCATTTCAATTTGTTACGAGACTTCCCAGTTGCTGAAGTCTATGATTTCAGAGTACAACTTCTCTGGGTATTTCATTACCTAGCTTATGCTGTAAAATTCTAGGATGGTTTTCAGACAGCA
Source organism: Ceryle rudis (assembly GCA_033439905.1). NCBI lineage: Eukaryota > Metazoa > Chordata > Aves > Coraciiformes > Cerylidae > Ceryle > Ceryle rudis. Next base: position 8,186 of record JAAGNO010022031.1, read on the forward strand.
AAAACATGAAGAAAAACCTACCAAAGCAGTCTTCCTTCTCTCCCAGTCCAGAGCTCTTCAGTTAGCCATTGTATGCATTGCCTCTCAGTGACAACAGCAATGGTTGAAAAGCAGCCTGAAATGTATTTCCCTTCCCTCATTTCTGTCTTGCTGAAACTAGCCTATTCCCTGTGCCATCCTCACACACATGAACAGCAGAGAAATACAAAAAAAAAAAAAAAAAAAACCAAACCAAAAAACCATACAGTACTTCACAGTTGCTTCTGGCACTGGCATTGGGATCAGGAGATCATTGTCATGACTTGATGATGTCTTCCAGTGCCTGGTTTCATCAAGTCTTGACTCCAGTTGCAAAAATAAACTGGAGAAAAAACAGCAAACACACAGAACATGAACACACAATAGATCATCAAAGCAGATACAGAAATGCACAGACATAAGAGAGTGGAGTTTCCTGGGAAAAAAACATATTGCTCATGTATTTTAAGCATAATTTGAAAGAGTATCCTTTATCTACATTTACCATTTATTTTTTTCTACATGAGGCTGACATAATAGCAGGCACAATTTTTCATTCAACCAAAACCATGTTCATTTCAACCCCATATTTTGACCTGCTTTAAGAATGCATTTAATTGATAATATAATATTGTTCACAGTAACAGTTTCCTTGTTATTAAAATACCTTTTAAAGTCACTCTGGTTTCAGAAGAAATCAAATTCAAAATTAGTGAAGATTTTATATGGATAATGATGTTGAAAATTTTAATTCACGTAACAAGAACTATTTTAATTGATATTATAGAATATCCCAAAGGTATTTTGGAATATATGTAATCCAATAGTCAAAAAAAACCATCATAAACCATAAATGAGAGTGATAGGAATTATTTACACTAAGGTTCAGTAGCTAGTGTTTGTCTAATCAAAGATCTAGAAATCTTTGATCACATATAAGACTTGCTTCAAATGAAGAGTAAGGCAGTTACCATCAGGGAGGTGGGAAAGGAGAAATACAGCTTCTTCACACTTAAAGGAGCCTTCCCATCACATAATATTGAACAGCATATAACAAGTTACACAAATATAGCTGCCTTCCAAAATGAGATCCAGAAGTCCAACCACGTCAAGGCTGAGTATGATTACGGTAGTTCCTCTTGCACCCCTCCAGGGAAACCTTCTTGCTTGATCGAGTCTCTGAAATGCCTGTACACCAATGAACAGAGCGTGGAAAATAATTAGAAAGAACTAGAGATGTGGGTGCCGTTATAGCACCATGGTCTCACTGCAGTTATGGAGACATGGTGGGATGACTCACATGACTGGAATGCTGTCATAGACAACTATGTACATTTTAAGAAAGACAGACCATCAAGATAAGGTGGTGGATTTGCTCATTATGTGACAGAAAACCCGGAATGTATTGAACTCTGTCTAGGGGGCAGATGAAGAACATGTTGAAAGCCTATGGGTAAAGATTAAGGGGTAGGTTAATATTGGTGACACTGTTGTGAGTGTTGACTACAGGCCACCTCATCAGGAAGAGGAAGTCAATGAGGGCTTCTACAGACAGCTAGAAGTAGCGTGATGATCACAAACCCTGGTTCTCTTTGGGGCTTCAACCACACAGATATTTCCTGGAAAGGCTACTCAGCTAGGCATACACAGTCCAGGAGGTTCCTGCAGGGCATTCATGGTAACTTTCTGACACATTGATGGTAACTTCTGGAGGAGCCAAAGAGCCGAGGTGTGCTGCAGGACTTTAGACTAATGAACAAAAAAGTTCTGTTGGGGATGTGAAATCTGCAATGACCATGGGATAGTGGAGTTCAGGATCATGTGAGGAAGAAGAAGGGCAGTAAGTAGGATTGCATCTCTGGACTTCAGGAGACCTCTTTAAAGATCTACTTGGAGGAATCCCATGGGTTAGGACTCTAGAAGGTATGAGGTCCAAGGGAGCTGGTAAATATTCAAGCAGCATTTCCTCCAAGCTCAAGATTGGTTCATTCCTACAAGTAAAAAAATCAAGTAGAGGAGAGAACAGACCTGCATGGATGAGTAAGATGTTTCTGGAAAACCTGAAATGTAAGAAGGAAGTTCACAGTAGGTGGAAAAGGGACTGGCCACTTGGAAGAAATATAGGAACATTGCCAGAGTATGTAGGGATGCAAAGAGGAAAGCTAAGACCATCTTTGTATTAAAGTGGGCAAAATATGTCAAAGACAACAAGAAGGGCTTCTTCATGTACATCAGTAGGAAAATGAAGACTAGGGAAAATGTGGCCTTGCTGCTGAATGAGGTGGGTGCCAGCAGGTCAAGAGAAGTTCTCCTTCTCCTCTACTCTGCCCTAGTGAGACAACATCTGGAGTGTTGTGTCCAATTCTGGGCTCTCCATTTCAAGAGAGACATTTCAAGAGAGAACTACCAGAGAGAGTCCAACAGAGAGTTACAAAGATGATTAGGGGACTGGAACATCCCTCTTACAAGGAAAGGCTTAGAGACCTATGTCTGTTTTAGCTTGGAGAAGAGAAGACTGAGAGAGATGTCAATATAAATATCCAAAGGGTGGCTTACAAGAGGATGGGGCCAGACTCTTTTCAGTGGTGCCCAGTGATAGGACAAGGACCAATGGGCACAAGCTTGAATACATGAAGTTCCATCTCAAGATAAGGAAAAGCTTCCTTACTTTTGGGGTGATGGAGCACTGGCCCAGGCTGCCTAGAGAAGTTGTAGAGTCTCCTCTAGAGAGTATCAAAACCTGCTTGGAGGCGTTCCTGCGCAACCTGCTCTCTGTGAACCTGCTTGGACAGGGAGGTTGGACTAGGTGACCTCCAGAGGTCCCTTCCAACCCCTACCATTCTGTAATTCTGTGAAATATCTTTTTTTTTTTTTTTTCAGAGACTTCATGACTTTATAGCATAATAAGTCTGCAACATACAGGTATGCCAGCAGCTCTGACCTGTGTATTTTGACTGCTCAACACAGGGATAATTATTGTACAAAATAATACAGAGCTTAAACTAATGATTTTCTGATACATAATTTAGTTAGTCTCAAGGCATTCACCAGTTTGGTGTCCAAAGAAAAATTTTTAAATAGTTCAAAATAAATTTAAAATACTAAGAACGTTAATTTTGTTTGTCACTCATAATAATTGCAGTACCCGAGAACAAGTGAGGATGCTTATCTTATGCTGACAACTGCCTCTTCACTTCCTTCTGTTACCTGTTAGGAACATCAATACAAGATACATTCTGCTTGCAGATAATCCAGTTTAAATCCTTTGACTGGACCTTTCCTAACAATTTTTGTGACCTTTTATATCTGTTTCCTGACTTTTATTTTGCAATTAATTCCATACTTTAGTAGCAATTTTTGTAAAAAAAAATTTCACTTTGGGTTTTTTTTGTATATCCAGCAGAGTAACTTCACTGGATGTTGCATACATATTGTATGTGAAAAACAGTGAATGATAATTCCCTGTTCACTCTTTTACCATTTGCTATTACATGAGCATCTGTCAAAATCACCTTCAGCCATCACTTCTCTACAGTGAGAAGACTTAGATCATTTTCTCTTTTGTGTAGAATAAATACCTGATTATCTTTTATCATTCCCATATCCCTAGTTCTGTTTAATTCCTTTTAAAATGGAATTTCTTGCAAACATGGTAATTTTAAAATATCTGTATAGAATGGGGTAGTTCTGTGGTGCCATGATGTTTTGTTCTCTACTCCTGTTCTGCTACCAAACATCTTATTTACTTATTACACTACTACTAGGTACAGAGATGAGTTTCAGAGTACTGTTTACAGTGAATGCAAATATTGACTTGGGAATGAGGCACCACTAATATCAAGCCAGTTATTTTGTCTATAGTCAAGACTTTCTTGCCATCTGCATGGCTTCATGTTTATTGATGTTAAATATTAGCTAGCACTTCATTACTTACTTGCTCATTGACATCCTTCTGCAACTCTTTCCTACCTTGAGTAGTTTTATAATGTCAAAGCCTTGTCATCTTGCTCTTCACCCTATTTCTGTGTGCTTTTTTTTGAAGATCCACATCAAAAAGAATTGCTGTCTTCAGACCCAATCAAGGAATGACACTGACAGTGTACATTCATTATGAAAAGTAACCCCTGTTTTTCTTATTTTACTCAGTAATTAATCACCATTTTTTCTGCAAATTCAATGGTCTGTCAGCCAGCTGTCCTCAGAGTTTGCTAGCACACCTTTCATCACTCCAGCAGGATCACAAGACTTACCACACTTATTTCCCAGTAGACTAACTAACTCTACTCTTTCTTATAGTTTTTGTCAATATGACTGACATAGAAGTAAAAGGTAATGGTGTGTAGATCCCCAGACACCCTTTGGAGCCTTTTTTGACAACTTGCTCTTGTTTGCTTCCTTACTTTCTGCTGAATTCAAGCAACAGGTTTTATATCATATAGTTGGTAACAATTCACTCTAGACCTCTTGGGTGAAACCTTTTGCCAAGACCTTTCACTACTCATATTTTGCTCTAAGGTCTTTTCCAGTGATGTGCTAATTAAGGCTAATGAAAAAAATATAAAGAAATAATTATTATTTTATTGCCTGGAGTGCTTATTTTTATATGTCAGCCATGTATTAGCCCTATGGAATTAAGTATAGGCTTCCAGTTTCTGATGTGAATTCTTGTCACTTGTCTTTATGCTTAAAAAAAAATTTCTTCAAAAATCTTCATTGCCTACCTGATTTCAAATTTATTTTACCATAATTTATGTTCTTTCTATTGTCTGTAGACAGAATTCTCAATTTTCTGAAAGGACTTTTCACTTTCTATGATCACTTAACACTGCTCCACTGCTCTTACAGCTATGACACTATAAAGCAGCTATATTAGAACATTACTGCACCACAAGCCTCTCCTCACCCAAGATTAGACTAAAATATAAGTGGGTTTTTTTTTTTTTCAAATACTGTAAGAAATTTTAAAT
>JAAGNO010022035.1:0-15425 GCA_033439905.1 Ceryle rudis
GGGGGGAGCTCCGCCTGGCAGCGGCCCCGCCGGCGGCTCGGTTCCGCTTCGCCCTGGGCTGCTCCGTGTCGCGCCGGAGGGTGAGTGAGATCAGGGGAACCCCGTTGCTCCCATCCGGAGGCCGGGCCAGGCGGGGGGTCCGAGCGCGTGCTTACGCTGATTAGCCGGGTAGATGGTAAAGAAAGTCCAGCAAGGGCTGTGGCCCTGCTCCGCGACTTCCCTTTCGTCCCTCCGGGGACATGAGGGTGAGCAGGGCGCGGCGGGGCTCTGCTCGCACCCAGCACAGAGCCTGGCCCGCAGGGAGAGCTGTGCGCCTCTGGGGCTCAGCCTAGGCTTGCCAGGGACAAAGCGCTCTCTTGGCCTGGGGGCAAGCCTGAGCTTGGAGCCAGAATCCAAGCATGGGGAGCCGTCATCAGCTTTGCTGACTCATAATAACCACAGTGTTACGGCAAACTTGGTAAGAACCCTTATTCTGCAAAAAAACCCTTACTCTGTAAAAGCACCCCCCAGGGAACTCTGCTGCTGTAGCTCCCGGTCTGTGCTCGGTCGCGCTTCAGAATCCCCTGGTAGGTGGCTCCCACCGGAATCACTGCTGCATGGAAGATAGAAATTGAGTCTTGTGCTCTGCGCCAGCTCTTGTCAGCAGAGTCCTTGCAGCTGCAGACAAAGGTTGCTGAAGTGCACAAGGCACTGGAATCCGGAAACGGCAGCAAGGAGCGTGGTCAGAGAAGCCCAAAGTCCCGTGCACTTTGGAGTGCTTTATGTCGCCCCAGACTACTAGAGCAAAGGCTTGAGGTGCAGCCCTACACTGTGTAAGAGTAGCAGCTTCATAATGCACCTGATTTAATGCTTTGAGGTGCTCTTTCCTGCTAAAGTAAAACCCCAGATTATCATTTAACCCTGTGAAGATAAAACACATGGACCTTCTTGGTTGACAGGGCTCTCCACCAGCCTTGTAATTTGAAGGGGTAAACGTGACCATCAGCCTTCTCTACTGGGAGGGACCGTGTTGCATTTTCAGTGTCCTATCCGTGAGGCACTAACCTTTATTACATGTGGGTGCAGCTGACATTTCTTAGTTACTTGAGGTTTTGAATGTTCTGATAATTGTTTACCAGACTTCACATGGATAAAGCCAGCTGGCATCTTCACCTTGCTCCATCCATAATAACCCCTTTGCAAATGAGAACTAAACCCCTCTGGTCCCTGAAGATCCACCATGCTGGGTGCTGGTGCTACTGCAATAGGAAGGCTGTTTGCACTGGTTCTGTGATGTGGAGCGTTTTCCTCTGCACTGATTGTGCTGATGAGACAGTGCAGGTGTCACTAAAACCTTGCTGCCTCCTGGAGGGACCAGATGGAGATAGGCATGGTCTGGGGTTTGGTTTGGAGAGGAAGTTATATTAGTGCTGGAGAGAGGTCTCTGCTATCTTCTGCTGTGCTGCATCGTGCAGCACCATCTTGGGTCATGCAGACAGACAGCAGTCAGGTTTGGAATTGTGTGAGGATGGTGTCAGATGGTTGTGGGGAAGGGCCCTTGTGCTCCCTTGTAGCTGGGGAGGTGCCGGAGCATTCAGTGTCAAGCACATCCCAGCAACCCAAGCTGGCAGCAGGTCCAGTAAATGGGGAGCAGGAAAGAGGGAGAAGCAATGTGGCCCTGTCGCGGGGCAGCATGGTGAAGGCTGCTGGATGCACCTTCTGCTCCATGCTTCCTTCTCAGGCTTGCACCAGGAAGCACAGAACCACTGAAGGCAAGCCACATGGGCCCTGCTATCTCCTGGTCAGCAGACTTGCATGTGCAGGTGTTGGTGGATGCTAGGTGCTGCATGTTGCTGGGGGGTGTTCACTGACTTGTGATGCAGAGGGTTCCTTGAAGCTGTGGGGCGAGCATTGTTCCTCTTGCCAGCACCTCTTTGCTGAAGAAGTTTGGTTATTATTGCTGCTGTGGTGGTTTTTATTACTATTTTCTGTAAGGATGACCTTAGCTGTTCAAACTAACCCTTCATGTAGCTCCTTTCAGCTCAGGGGATTTCTGAGCCAGTTGGGTTTTCTATTGTAAGTACCAACTTGCCTTTTATTCCCAACGTTTGCCTGGGTTTTCCTGGAATTTATGAAAGCTGCCTGCATTTGTGACACCCCTCAGCAGGGAAGCTGCTTTCCATTGTCATGAAAAAACACCTCTTTTGGTCGGTTCTCAGTCTGTTCCCTGACTTCATTTGGTGGCCCTTGGTTCTGGTGTTGAAAGTGTCTGTGAACAATCAGTTTCTGTCCACATCTCCATAATGTCCCTGCAGGCATAGCACCATGCCAGTGAGGTCGTGGGACTTGGCCAGCCATGGCCAGAGATGATGGGACCTGCTGTTGCCTGTAGTCCTGCTCTGACGGATGCTGGACTAGGGTCTTCCAGACACCGCCTCCTACTAACACGTGATTTTAAGGCTTGCTTGACAGGAACTGAGTGGAGAGCCCTTGGCTTGTGCTGCTCAATACCCAGCAGGCATTGAGTTATAAAAATTTCCCAACTTACCGTTTCTCTCCTCCTTCATCTAGTCCCTGTGCCGGGATGTCTTCGGTCCATGCTCAGCAGCTCTTCCATTCACACCTATCAGCATGGAGTGAGCTGCCACTTCTCCCATCACACCCCAAAATAGTAATGGGCTCTCTTTCTGTGACAGCAGCAAGATGGCTGTTCTCTCAAAGGAGTACGGCTATGTCATCCTGACGGGAGCTGCCAGCTTCGTCATGGTCATGCACCTCGCGGTCAAAGTGGCCAAGGCCCGCAAGAAGTACAACGTGGAGGTGAGTGCTCAGGCTGAGTGAACAGGAAGGTCAGAGGTGGTCTGCAGGAGGTGCTGCAGACAAGCTAGGTGACACCTTGCTTAATTTGGGGTGACTTGCTGACATTTCCTGCCCCATCACACCGATGCAGAAGGGATGGAGCTGCCATGTTGGCTTTCCAGGCTGGAGCAGATGGCAAGACAGAGCTCAGAGTTTGGGACATCAGGTGCTTGCCACCAAGCTGACACGACTGAAAGCACAAGGTTTTGAGCTTGGGAACACTGATAAGCAAGAAACTGCGCAGCCCTTTCTCCCTGCAAAGAAGGGTGATGCAGCGTTGGTGGCAAAGGGATAGCAGCAGAACAAAAGTGACAGGAAGGTTTCTCAAACCTGGGGGGAGCACACGAGCCTTTATCAGAAGATTCTTTCAAAGTGACATTCCCTTGCACCTGTCAAGGAGCCCACAAGCTAGGCAGGGCTGTGGGCTGGGCTGCGTGGGGGCAGCTGGTCCTGCCCGTGAGTCAGGGCAATAACTGGCAGAGCCTGTTGTGCCACTTGGCTCCGAGCACAAATGCTCCTTTGCTCTTTCCCCACCTTGTTCAGGGAAGTGGCAAGCAGGGGTGGGTGCAAGGACAGCCTGCAGGCATGTGCTGCAAGCCCTAGGTGCCTGTTGGGGTGGCCCCACTCCTGCTGCATGAAGCCAGGGTTATAGCAAATGTGCCCAGTGCGTACGGTGCACAGGGCGCTGGATTTCAAGTGTGGGCAAGCTTCTGCAGCTGACTGGCAGCTCAGCTCTGTAGTGGTGGGGAAGGCAGTGTCCTCCCAGACTGTTCCTGGTTGATGGACTGTTGCTAGCTCCCCAAGGGAGACGTGGGGGCATGTCCTCTGTAACCCTGCTCTGATGTTTTGATTTCCCTTCCAGCCAGATGAGACTTAAATAGGGAGGTCACCCAACACCTGGCTGTCTTCTGTTTGAAGCCAGCTCCAGGGGACACTGAGGTGGCTCAGGGAGTTCAAGAGCTGGCCTGGGGCAAGCAGCAATTTCAACACAGCAGTTGTGGGCTGTCAGGAGACAGACAGGGTCAAACTTGCTCTTGCAAGCACCCAGGCAGCAGTGGGCTCCCTGGGGAGTGGTGCTGGGGAGGGATCATGCTCCTCACTCCTCTCTGCTGGAGAACAGGCTCCCCAGCCCTGCACTTGCAAGTGCTGTGTGCAAAGACTGCACTTGCTCATATTTTGCTGCTGGTTCATATTTTTTTGGCAGTATCCAACCATGTACAGCACTGACCCTGAACACGGGAAGATATTCAACTGCATCCAGCGTGCACACCAGAACACGTGAGTAATGTGTGTGAATATACGCCTTGAAAATACACTGGGTGTTGGAGCAGAGCCTACAGCTAGAGACTTGCTGCTGTTGAGTGCTTGGGTGCTGGCTCAGCACTTGAGGAGGATGCACAGTCACTTAATGCTCTGCAGCAAGGCAGTGCCTTAAACCATGAGATGGGGCTGTGGAGCCCCCTCCTCTTCCCCTGTGCCTGGCTCTTTGATGTAAGGCACTAGAAATCTCATTTCCAGAAGAGCCTGTCTGGGGGTACTGATCTGTTGTGCTGTCCAGGTCTCCCTGAGGAGAGACTTAAGGCCACCCAGCTCTTGTCCAGGCTGTGACAGCACATCGGAGAGGTGCAGGGAGGAACCAGTCCTCCTGGGTTAGCTGGTGATACATAGTATTAGCAGTGGCTTAGGGCACAAAATGGAATGAGGGGGGTGGGTCGATGGCCTTGGAGACAGGCACAGATGGGGGGTTAAGTCTCTACAAGTCTCTGCATGCTCAGATTCCCTCTTCCCTCCACCTGTGGCCACAGCACCAAGCAAGGAGACTTGTAATAGTCAGGCCCAACAGAGACTGTGGCAGGGGATGCTCACAACTTATGGAGTTCCCTCCTTGTAAGCAACTTGAGCACAAGCACAACCTCTCCTTGCTTCTATTTCCAGACTGGAAGTTTATCCTGCCTTCCTGTTCTTTTTAGCCACTGGGGGAGTCTACCACCCGGTAAGTGATTCTGCAGTGCATCAGCTGCAACATGAAAACCCATACACCTGCTGGAGGCAATGGTGTGGCTCTGGGGGAAACACATGCCCCCAGCATCGTGACACAAGACTAGCTCATTCATTGGACGGTGGTGACATGAGATTCAGCACCTGCTGCCTGTATGACTTAACCTTTTCTTGCTTGGGAAGAGCTGTGCTGCAAGAAGGAAGGCTCTGCAGCACACGCCAAGCTCCCTCCCCATAGCCACCATGAAAGCAGCAACTCTTCCTCTGCAGACCTCACCCCAGCACCCTGCTTAAGTCACCCACCTCCCCCACACTGACTCCCAGCTGTCCTAGCAAGGGCAGGATCCATGCCAGATGGGGTGGTTGCTTCTTTAAAGCAGGGCTGCTATAAGAGCTAATCCCATGGAAGCAGCAAGTCTCACAAACCTTTAACGCTTCTCCTTTCTGTCTCTGTAGCGGTTTGTCACAGGGCTTGGCATCACCTGGATCCTTGGGAGAATCCTTTATGCCTATGGCTACTACACAGGAGGTAGGTCTTTACCCTGCAGCCCACAGAAGGTGCTTGGAAACTCCTTGGAGTCTCCTACAGTGGCCTCAGGGCACTTTTCTCCAGCTCACATCAAGGAGGCAGCATAAAGCTTCCAGTGAGGGTGTGGAGAAAAGGGTGCAGGTCTGCAGGCTGCCAAGTCTGCAGTGTGCTTTTCCTGATGATGGCAAGAGCACTGGTCTAATAACAGCACCGACTGAGGGTAGGGACAGGGCCTGAGCTGGTGCCTGCTGGTTTGCCATGAGATTTATCCCTAGTTCCTGCTCCCTCATTTTTGGGATGGGCTATAGTCTGTCAGCGATGAGCTGCTGAACTGACAAAAACGTGTCTCTTTTTTTTTTCCAGATCCCAAAAACCGAAGGAGAGGAGCCATTGGTTCAGCTGCACTCGTTGGGTTGGTGGGCACAGGCGTGTATTCAGCCTGCCAACACCTTGGCTGGATCTGCGAGAGATAGTGTAGAACATTATAATGCAGATCATCACGACAGCTGCCTGGGAAACAAAAGCAATTTTTGTTTCTTTTTCTTTTAGAACATTTCATTTCCTGGTTGTGTTTTTTTTTTTTTTTTCTTTTCTCATTCAATAAAATGAACTTGTCAATTCTGTATTTTCATATTCTAAAGTTACAGAAGGTTTTCTTAAGTTTTGCAAAGTGCTAGAACAAATCTGGGTTTGTAGGACCAGCGAAATCTGCTTGTCAGGCAGAGATGTTCTAGCTTTTATCATTTTAGTGACCAAAGAGCCATCTGACAACCTGTTTAACCCATCCAGCAGCAACATTATATCTGGACCCCCTCAATTCACATCACTCTGGGAGAAGATGTTCCAAATAGAGTTAGTATTTATTTGATTTCTGAAAAAAGATGTAGACATTTAAAAGTTCTTGCTCCACCATGGTTATTAAGAGGAGTGGGAAGTCTAATAGCTTTTCCTGAAGAGCAGCAGCACACTACCCTGTGCTGGAGCTTGCCACCACTCTGGCTGTGCTCCATGCTCTGTGTGTGGAGATAATTCTCAGGGCCACACCTGTCCCAGCCAACCATCCCTACAGGATTTTGTCCCACCTTAGAAGTGAGGCACAGATAGAAACAATAAAATGTGTTTATAAGGAGTCTAGAGGAAAGAAACAATCCTAACCTCAAGGCTTTTATGTAGTCAGAGAATAGACAGAGCCTATAGCTACAAGATCTCAAAGTGTCCTAAAGCTTATACGTGTGTTGAGTAGGGTCATACCTGTTAAGAAGCTAAAACTGAAGCTGACCTAGGGTGGAAGGCAGTGGGGCTCAGGGGAAGCAGCCTGGGCCAGGCTTTTGCCACAGCCAAGCCCCTGGTAACACCTACATAGCTGCAGGTGCTGCTGCTGGAAGCCATACTGCTGCTTCCTCCTCTGGGGCTCCCATCTTCCACCCAACAGGACAGAGCAGGCCCACAGCCTGAGCCTGGTGTGCACATCCCCCCTTTCAGGAGCAGGGTGGCTAAATGATGCTCCAGCACTGCTTCCCCCCCAAGGCACTTACAATTTCAGAGTACTTTATTGCTGTGTAAATGATCCACATCTCTGGCTGACAGGCAAGAACTGGCTGATGCTGCCCTGAGCAGGCCCCAGAGCCACTAAAACACAGATTCCACATCGCCCATCTCCACACAGACAGTCTTCAGCTGCGTGTAGTGCTCGATGGCTGCCCGCCCATTCTCCCTGCCAAATCCTGCCAGGACAAGCCAAAAGTGAGAACACTGCTCCAGGCAGTGCCAGGTACCCCTCCTACCCCCTGTAACTGGCATGTACTTGTACCAGGGAAGGTCAAACAGAGCTCACCTGATGCCTTGTATCCTCCAAAAGGCAGCTCCACAGGGCTGACATTGTAGTTGTTAATGAAGCACATCCCAGCCTTAAGAGCAGCCACTACCCTGTGAGCCTTCTGGATATCCCTGCAAGAAAAGGGTAATTCAGCTGGAACCCTTCCCATTCAATCTCCTCCTTCCCTGCCAGTTAACATCCCCCAGAGAAAGGACAGCAGGTCGCAGTGGTTTCCAGAGCCCAATCTGCCCCTACTCTGCCTCTGCCTGCTCAAAGGACGTAGCATCTACTCTCAAGGACACTCAAAACTGCATTTGACTTGGGAGGGCAGGACAAGGACGCCAGCAAAGCAAGACTACGGCAAGCAGCCAACAGCCGTCTTTGTGCGCCTTCAGCAGTGCAGCAGGCTCCTGGTGCCTGTCACCTAGAGATGCAGGCAGGCAGGCGGCAGGCCAAGCACAGGCTGGAAGGAGTCTGAAGGACAGCTGGGCCCACCTAACCCTTCAGGAAAAACTGGGAGGAGATGCGCAGTCATTTAGAAAATTCCCTTTTGGCCACCCAGCTCCAGCTTTTCTGGAAGAGGATATATCCATGGACAAGTCATCCAGAGAGGTGCATCAAGCTGCTGCAGTATTTCCCCTCTCCTCCCCTCCCATAGATTGCTTCCACACCATCCAAACTACGCAGTCATACCTGGTGAAGACACCACCAGCCAGGCCAAATTTGGTGTTGTTGGCTCGCTCCACAACCTCCTCCTCCGTGTCAAACGGCAGAATGGACATAACAGGCCCAAAGATCTCTTCCTTCACACATGTCATGTCATCTGTGCACTTCCCTGGAAGCAAGGCAGAGCACAGCACACATGCTTCAGCAGGAGGAAGAGCCGGCAGCAGAGCCTGTGCATTCAGCAACTGCGTAGCCCCCCAGCAAAGGTACCAACTGCACGTGCCCTGACAGACCTTCCAGCAGCAGAAGTTTCTCCCGGTGCAGTTCTTGGGTGCCTCAGCTCTCTCTAGTACACCCAGGAGGGTGCCTGCCCACATCGCAGACATACACAGAGACAGGAGACACTGAACACAGCTTTCTCAAGAAGAAATTCAGGAATATGCACATAGAAGACCACAGTACCATGAACCCCAAGGGTCATACCTAACACACAGGGTCGCATGTAGTAGCCATTCTTCAGCTTCGGGTCATCTGGCACATACAGGTCTCCACCACACAGCACCTCTGCCCCCTGCAAAAGAGCCAAGCAGACGGTAGGCAGGCACATCCAGGAGCATCTCGCCCAGCTGCCACAGCTCTGTCTGGCCAATAATCCCCCCTGGGTTTACAGTCCTCAGACAAACTGTGCCTGTGCCCTCCCTGCTGGCTCTCCAGGTGAGGACTACTGGCAGAGCATCACTGATAGATCAGGGTCAGGGAGCAAGGTCCATCCTAAGAGCCCAAACAATGCTACCTTGGGATGAAAGTGACACAGGAGCCAGTGTAGGTTAGAGGGAAGCAAGTACAATGAGGAGCAGATCCTCAGTAGCCATCACATTAACTTCCACACCCTCAGATGGTGTGAATCAGGGAGTCTAGTGATAGGACAAGGGGTAACTGTCTTAAACTGAAAGAAAGATTAGATTAGATATCAGGAAGAAAATCTTCACTGTGAGGGTGGGGAGATACTGGAATAGGTTTCCCAGAGAAGCTGTAACACTTCCATCCCTGGAAGTGTTCAAGGCCAGGCTGGATGGGGCTTTGAGCAACCTGTTCTAGTGGAAGGTGTCCCAGCCTGTGGCAGGGTGGGTGGAACAAGATGATCTTTAAGGTCCCTTCCAACTCAAACCACTGCATGATTCTATCAATTCCCTTGTTAGCAAGCCAACCACTCCACCTGACAAAAAAACACCTACCTCCATCAAATGTCCTGCTTCAGAGATGGGGATTCCCCCCCCGTCCTTCCACATCCCTCTTACTGTTTCCAATCTAGCCCTCCTAGCTTTCACTCTCAGTTCCCCTTCTTCAGACAATCCCCAAACTGGCTACACCTAGCCATATATCTAGCACTGACATTTAAAACAGCTTTAAACTTCACCATAAAACCTGGGGAAAAAAAACACCAAACAAACAAAAAAAAACCCAAACAACAAGAAAAGCCAGAGTAGATCCTACTGCTCTTACAGACATTGTTCCCAGCAGCCTGGAAATTTGGCCATTGATCTCAATAAGCTCTTTCTCCAACCAACAAAACTAGAGCCCAAGTGAGGTAACAGCCAAACATGCAAAGGTGTCACCACAACTTGGAACCACACCAACTGATTACCCCGTTTTACACACTGCCACGCTGGGTACCTCACAACCTCTAACAACCGTGGCAACATCAAGATAGGAAAAGCTGAGTCACCTTCAGTGCTGCTTCAGAGACGTGCACTGGGTCACTTTTAATCTAGTGGCACAAGACACCTATCAAGTAATTCAGCCACAAACAATAACCAAACAGCTTAACAAGGAGGGCATGGGGCAGGACAGCAGCTGCCAGTCTGCTTGCTTAGTACTAGAGGTATTTCAGAGCAGTCATGAGGCAGCATCACAATCTCACCTGCTCCTTTGCCTGCTTGATAAAGCCCTGGACACGATCCAGGTGGGGCTGGTTGATGAGGGCTCCCATCCGTGTGTCTTCCAGAAGAGGGTCTCCAATTTTGATTTTCTGGGTGCGTTTCACCACCTCCTTTGTGAAGACATCCAGTATCTTCCTCTCCACAAACACTCGTGTGCCATTGCAGCACACCTGGGATACAGGACAGGCTGCTCAGAATAAGGCACAAAGCACTCCACAGTCCTTCCCTGCTTGGGTCCCGGTACAGAGGCTCTCAGAAAAGCCCCTCCATAGCTTCTAAAGTGCTAAGTTGTCCCTGGGGACAGACTAGATGACCCTGCTGCTCATGAGTGCACTGAACTATGCTGGACATAGTGGTACTGATGCCACCAGGTGGCAAAAATGCATCAAGTCACCAGCAGAAGAGAACTTAAACTGACTTTCCAGTTCCCAGAGATAACCCCAGGATGCCAATTTGCCAGCAGGATTACATAAAACCTGCAGCATGTGTGGAGATCCCAAATTTGGGACAGATAGAGCCACGCATAGATGTGGCTGAGTGCCCCAAACTGGAACCTGCTGCCTCTCCAGAGGACACCAGCACAGCCTCTTCCGACCTCTGTTCACCAAACTGGAGGCCAGGGCACAGGAGCAGCTGTCTTTAACTGGAGCAGCTGCCTTTATCTGAGTGCCGGGTGTTACAGAGGCTCCACCTGGGGGAAGCAGCATTGGCTGGGATGTCCTGCACCAGGTTCTGCGAGGGCATCCCTTCCGATCCCTCCTGACACTGCACAGAAACACGCGTGGCAAGGTGGAAGCTTCAGGGCGTCTCTCCCTACGGAAGGCCACAGGCTGTCTCTGCTGCCCCATTCTCAAACAACCCTGTCTTACTCCTGCCCCAGGGACACGCACCTCGCCCTGAGTAAGGTAGTTGGCCATGAGGGCTCCATTCACGGCGTTCTCCAAAGCACAGTCTGAAAAGATGATAAGGGGGGACTTGCCCCCCAGCTCTAAGGTGACTGGTTTGATCCCTTTAGCTGCCATCTCCATGATCTGAAGGAAAAAAAGCCAGAAGAGACAAGTGACCCACTGGCAACAGGGAGGCTGGTGGAATGATGCAAGAAGCACCCAAAGGGACAGTTCCTGCAGGGCCCATCGCTAGCAGAAGCAGCATGAAGAGCAAGCTGGCTTCCACAGATGTGGTTAGTTCAGACTAGGGACGGTCTCAGAGGGTTCGGGCTTTGTTTTCTTAAAAATTAGAACAACAAAACCTGAGGAGTCATCTGCAGGGAGCCTGGTGCTGTCCCTGGACAGCTCTAACTGCACCTCTGTCACTGCACCCCACAGGTACACACACGTAAGGAGTGTTCAAGGGGCAACATCTCCCTTCTTTCAAATCAGAATATATCTTTAAGTCTTTTGAGGGACTTGTACTTCTCAGAAAAATAAATTGAGGGTAAGAAATTCACAGAAACTAACCTCTTGCTTAAAACTGGTAGGTTGCATGCAGCTAAACTGAACTATTACTGCCAGAAATGCTCACACATTTCCCCGATGCTGCTTGACCAGGGGCTGAACCAGTGGAGATGACCAAGGGGTCCTCTGAAAGGATCAAGTGCCCAAGCCCAGTATGCTAACTGGAACCCCAGTGTAACCCTGTACATGCAACCTCCTTGCTCAGATCCAAACCCACCAACTCGTACACTATCTTGTCAAGCCTCATGCGCAAAGGCTCAATGAGTTATCACACCCACAGCACAGCAGGAAGGCTGGCAACACAGCACCCTTGTGTCCCCGAGCGCGACGGTGCCGTTACCTTGCTGCCAGTTGGCACGCTACCAGTGAAAGAGATTTTGGCCACATCTGGGTGATGACAGAGCAACTGGCCTGTGGCCGCTCCACCCTGCACCACATTGAAGAGCCCCTTGGGCACACCGGCCTCTGTGAAAATCTCTGCCAACTTCACCACTGAAAGGGGGGTGAAGGGAGAAGGCTTGAAGACCATCGCATTGCCTAGGGGAACCCAGACAGAGGCACGGTGTGGTTAGCACCCAAGCTGCTTTAGGGAAAATAACAACAGGAAAAAACAAACCAACAAACAACAAACCACCCAACCAAATAAACACACAAAGGAAAAAAAAGCCAAAACCAAACCAAACAACCCACTCCATACAATGAGTTTGTGTCAACAGATTCCAGAAGATCCCCCCAAGAGAAGGACACAGTTTCAGCTGAATGCTGCAACTAGTGAAAAGGAGAAACTGCAACTTCCTGCTGGGAAGGGCTGGGGGAGATGGGGCTGCTGGTCCTGCACTGCAGACATCTCCAGAGACCTTCCTCATCTGGTACAAAGCCAAGCAATCAGCCCTTTCCCTGATGCACTCCCACCCTCTTCACAGAATCACAGAATGTTAGGGGTTGGAAGGGACCTCAAAAGATCTTCTAGACCAACCCCCCCTGCCAAAGCAGGATCACCTGGTCACACAGGAACATGTCCAGGTGGGTTCTGAATGTCTCCAGAGAAGGAAACTCTTGGCCTCTGCCATGTTCCTGCTTCAATTTCCTTTCCCTTATTGCTAGACTATCAGCTTGAAGGTTCCGCTAATCCTTCGACACCTCCTTCAAGGTAATTCTAGACTTCACCCCCCAAACCACTCTCCCTCACAAGACCACTTGGCTTCAAAGAGAAGCTCGCGCAGGCAGAGAGTCTCCGTTACCGCAAGCCAAGGCTGGGGCACACTTCCAGCAGGCGGTTTGGAAAGGGTAGTTCCAGGCTCCAATGCCAGCACACACCCCGAGGGGCTCTCTCCTTGTGTACCCAAAGGATCCCCCAGGAAGCTGAATGTGTTCACCTGCAAAGAAGAAAAACAGACTGAAAGTAGAGAAAAGCAAAGACCCTTCCTGTCTCATCGAAGCCTGAGGGGCAAGATCTTGCTTTAACTGGGAACAAGAAACACAAGGGCTTTTACACCAGAAGGTGCATTAAGTGCCCACAGAGCATGGCAGCATTGGGTGGAGAGCTCTGAAAATCCTTCCAAGATATTTAGAAAAAGAAGTAGTCCATCTCCTAGAGAAATCAGCAGCAAAGATGGTCTTGTGCCATGGAAGTTATCAGGAAACGCAAATGGCAGGACAGACAGTAAAGAGCAAACTCCAGTAACATTCTCACCAGCTAGAGATCCTGCCAGTCCTGCGTAATACTCCAGGCACTGCCAGGATATGTCAATGTCCACTCTGGCTTCAAAGATGGATTTCCCATTGTTGATGGTTTCCAAGGTGGCAATTTCCTCTCTCTGCTCCTGTGATAGGCATGGGACAGTGACAACATGTTAAATAAGCTTATGGTAGAACTCCAGGAGACAGCTGCTTCTCAAGCACACAAGTTCCAAACAAGGCTCTGCCATCAATAAGCCAGGGTCTGCTGTGAGAACCTATCTCTAAAAGGTATGATTTATCAGTTTCCCAGTGGTGACCGACTGCAGGGGAATGTCAAACAGCGCAGGGTTCACTGCTAGTCCAGTCTTGCTTAACATACCTCTTTATCTAAAAGATGAGCAAACTCAAACTGAGAAGCTGGCTGGCAAACAACGATTAGAATTCACAGAAGTAAATGGGCAGGAACAGCAAACAGCAAAATCAAAATGGAACCAGAGGACTTGGGGAAGGACAGACAAAACAACACAGCTGAGAAGCATGCCTTAACAGCCCATCTCCCAGGCAGAGTTATCACCCTTCTGGAGAAGTTTGGCAGAAAGAAAACACTTTTGTTATCAGCCTGGGGGAAGGAGGAGGTCTGGTTTCTAACAGATCTGTGCCTCGACATGGATTAACTCTGATGTCCAAGAACAGGCTATCTCCCAAAGCAGTTCATCATAAAGGAAGCTTATTTGTATCCTCTCCCATGTGTATTATCTGGCCTTTAAAACAAAACAAACCAAAAAACCAGCATTCCTACTTTTTTTTTGTATTACTAAAACAAGAGACTCCAGCATGTGACAGTGTCGGACATGCTGAAAGTTCAACAGCGTGCCAGTTATGCAACCTCAGCTTGGAAATCACATGCAGTGAAGCTTAATCTTTGGACTTGGGAAAAGAAGCGTGATCCCTGCAAGATCCTGCAAGCCCTGCCCATCTTGACTGGATGGCTTCAGGTTTAAGTCTTCCAACAGAGGTAATCTGCAAAGGTGTACACACCAGCCTCGAATACAGCAATAAGACCAAAGCCCTGCCCAAGGCAACCTACCGTCTCTTCTGGTCAAAGGTGGGGTTTAACGCCTGCACTCTTCCTGGAGCCCTGGAAGCCCTGCTGGAAGCCCCCAACAGCCACATTAACCCATAAGAAAGCTCAGAGGCAGAACCAGCCCCCTCCAAAAGAGGAAGCGAGCTCTCCCAACATACCCGAATAATTCTGGCAGCCTCCAGCAGCACCCTGCTCCGCTCCATGCCAGACATCTGACTCCATATTTTAAAGGCAGCCTTTGCACTCTGCACAGCCAGGTCAACCTCCTTCTCCCCAGAGCAGAGCAGCTTGCATATCACACGACCTGGGAGCAGGAAATAAATAAGATGGAACTCTCAGAAAAGGGGCACAGAAGATTACTGCTTATCTCGCATCAAAAGCTAAGGACTTCACTCCAGCCACCTCTAAGAGCCAGGCATACAGAATTTCACTCTATGATTGCCAGTGATTAGTAACTGGCTACAGAAGATGTTCTGCAGTTCAGCTGGTCCGAATTAAAAGATCTGTCACTCTCCATAGTTGTTCTCGTTACTAATTAGCTCCAAGCATTACTAAGTTCCTCTGTTTCCCACTGGAGTTAGTTATACATGTACCACCAGCTTCAGGACTCTCTTACACATTCCTCAGCTTAGTTAAACTGTCTCTTTTTTTAAAGCAATTCTGCTAAACCGAAGTAACCCCAATTAAAAAAAAAAAAAAAAAAAAAAAAAAAGTTTGAATTGCATCCTTTGCCAAGAACAGGCACCACTCAATTTTCTTCACGGAACACCAGGTTGGTTGGATCTCAAGGATCACTCGGTCCGATCTTTCCTGGCAAAAGCACGTCTAGACAAGATGGCCCAGCACCCTGTCCAACTGGATCTTAAGAAGTGTCCAGTGTTGGGGAATCTGCCACTCTCCCGGGGAGAACATTCCAATGGCCGACTGTTCTCACTGTGAAGAGTTTCCTCCTTGCACCCAATCGGACTGCTCCCGGGAGCCACTGGTAGCCGTTACCCCTTGTTTTTGCTACATGACTCCCCGTAAAAAGGGAGTCGGAGCTGACTGAAGTCACAGATGATTTCTCCTATAAAGTTCAGCGACGGGCCTGTGCTACAAGAGGCAAAACGCAGCCACCACAGCCCCGCGGAGGCCGCACAGGAGCCCTCCGCTGCGGGCAGCTGGGAGAAGCCAAAAGCGCCCGGCCCTTGCAGGCGAGAAAGACGGAGGCATCCCCGGGACAACAGCAGCGTTTACCCGCCCCCTACAACCCCTCCCCACCCCGAGCTGGTCGCGGCGCGGTACCTGTGGCCGGCTCGTACACCTCCTCGGCCTGGCCGCCGTCGGCGGGCTGAACGCGGGCACCCGCCCGGTAGTTGAGGGGCTGGTGGCTGGTGAAGGTGCCGGTAACACTGCTGCCGCTGCTCATGGCGAAGCTGGT
>JAAGNO010022035.1:15525-34669 GCA_033439905.1 Ceryle rudis
TCCGCGCCAGGTAGGGCGGCCGAGGGGCCTCGCCCGCTGCGGTGGGGCTGGGGGGCGGGAGTGCATGGGGCCCGCTAGGAAGGAAGGAACAGGACGTGGGGAGAGCCCCACGGGAGAGGAGCCTCTACGCCGGCGGGGACGACGCACGGCCCAGAAAGGGGCGGGGGGAGGCAGAGCCTCTACCGGGGCCTTTTTACCGCGGGCCAGGCGGACCCGCCCCGCACGTGCGCCTGCTTGCTGGGGTGGAGGCGGAGCCCGCCGGCCCTGCCCAGCTTTCGAGCTCCCCCTGGCGGCTCGGAGGTCCAACCCAGTGGAGACTCTGAAGTGGTCAAAGCTTGTGACGTTCAGGCAGCAGCAGGTGGCCTGGACACGGATCCGTGTCGCGACAGGCGAGTTGGACACGGGTCCACGTGGCTCTGCAGCGGGTTTCACCGTGCCAGTGTCTTCCAGCACCCCACGGGGGTTGTTATGTTGGCATCTGTCCTATGGGGGATGAAGGGTAGGAGAGCAGCCGGGCAGAGGAGGATGTGGGGATGCTGGTGGGTGACAAACTGGACAGGAGCCAGCACCTTGTGCTTGCACCCCAGAAGCCAATGGCAACCCTTGACTGCATCGCCAGCATCATGGGCAGCAGGTTGATAGAGGGGATTCTGCTCCTTTCCTCTGGTAAGACCCCCACCTGGGGCACTGTGTCCAGTTCTGGAGCCCCAACACAAAAAGGACAGGTTCAGAGGAGAAACTAGATGAGCTTTAAGGTCCCATCTAACTCAAACCATTCTATGAAGCTTGTAGCTACACCCAAAGACAGTACACTAAGTGAAAAACAAGTGCTGCTTTAGAGTCAGACATCATCAGCACACACTAGCTGCTTTCCTTTATCTGGCCAATACCCAGTTTTGAGCTAGAGCATCAGAGGTTCCATACTCATGATTCACCTTTAATATTATAAAAGTGTCCCATACTTATCAGTGAGATTTGATCCAATCGTTAGTATTTAACATGGTACTGCATGTGCTCCCCGCTGCCATCAGGCATTTTAGATTCATCCCCTTGCCCCTCACCTAGTCAAAAACTCCCAGCCAGAGGTACTGCATGATAAACATCTGCTCACAGAGTCCCCTCAGGGACTGCCTGCTTCAGGAGAACTACCAGCCTCACCCAACAGTGGCAACAAGATTTATTCACCCCATTTAAACTAGGTGAGCAGGTTTCAGCCAGCGAGACCAATCCAGGTAGTTATTTGGTGGAGCAGAAGACAGCACAGGGAGCTTCCCGGCATAAGAAGGAAGCCTTTTAAGGTGCACACAGAGATGTAACCACTGAGGCAATAAAAGGGTTCAGGAGTAAGGGATAGTTCTGACATCATTTGACAGTTTAGTCAGGTTTGTTTCTGTAATTGAGCAGATTCTGCCTAAGGAAGCAACAGAAGCTGTGTAACGCCACAAGAATCACTGTGGGACTGTGCTCTGCTGGGAAGACACAGGCTGGCGGTACAGCCAGAAACACCTCATCCAAAGCCAGCCCTGCAGGCAGGCCCTGGTGCCTGCAGTCTCCTGAGCCAATGAAAAACTTCACCATCCACGCTGGAAGTTCTGCAGAGGGAGAGCTAAGAACATCCGCTTGCTGGGCTCCCTACCACACAGGGCTACAGCCAGGATGGCCAAGAGAAGAGAGTCACTTCACAGCACCATCATTCTGAATTTTCCCCACTGTCTGCTTTGCAGATCTCACTCTTGCCATCCCAGTTGATTCCCACGTCATGAACTAAATGAACTGCACTACATCAGTGTACTTCTACTTGCCCTGCAGCACAATTAAAGAGACATCTAAATAAACATGCCCATGCCATTTATTTCTCAGAAACAAAGTTATCTTCTGAGAACTTTCTTGGTTTGATGAGCAAACAACTGCTCGTAGAATACTCTGAACGGAAGATGTTTCCAAGAGTGTGGCCAATACTGCATAGGCTGGTTTTGGACATGTGGAGCCTGGCGCAGAATCCAATCCCATCTTGTTACCTCCCCAAAGCAGTCTTGTGCACTGGTCAGATCTTTTATGAAGGCTGTAGCTGTGCTTTAGGAGAACTTCCCTGCTTGTGGTGGTGGGCCAAGGAAGCCTCCTGCTTGCTTGGTGGCAGCACGGGAAGGAGCAAGACCAAGCATCTTCTGGATGTTCTGCAAAAACAAGAACAGAAGAGCAGGATAGCATCAGAACGTGATGAGGGAAACACAGTGGAAGAACTCCAAACTCTGCTTATGAGTACAACCTACCTACCAGTTCCCACAGGTTCATGTTCTCACCCACCTAGCCTTACCAGTCTGGCTACTATATATTGGACCTCCATCCATTCCTATGCATTCAAAAAAAAAAAAGCTTAGCACTGAGCCAGCCAACCATCCACAAAGGCTACAATTAGACTTGGGCCGCACTCCCCCACCTCAACAAGTGCCTTCTGCTCATTAAATCCACATTTTGGTTGAAAGTTCTTTTCCACCTCCATAAGCAGTCAGTTGGCAGGTACCTCATTAATGTCTTTGCAGATGGGTTTAAAAATAAAAATAAAAATCAACCCACAGTAGTTATCTTTGCAATTCCTCTTCAGTGTGCATGCGGGAGCAGGTTCCTACCATCTGCTCCTGGGTGGAACCAAAGCAGCCCTTGGTTTTCCCAAGTTCCAGAAACCACTGTTGATGGCCATCAGAGCCCGAGGGTCTGCAAGCTGGCGAGGAAGGCTCTCTCCTAATGCAGCCGGAATTTGGGTCAGCAACATGGCAACCAGAGCGTGTGCCAAGTTCAAGTCAGGAGCTTAGGCCCAGAATTAACATGAATGCTGGTGATGCAGACAGAACAATGGTTCGGTGGAGACATGCAGTGCAACAGGACATATGTAGCAAAACCCAAAACCTGACTATTGAGATGACCTCATCTGCATCTGAGCAGGGTGTTTCAGTGGAAAACAACAAACAAGGAAAGAATTAAGCAGCAGAGCCAGGCACTAGCTAAAAACTCACAGCAAAATACTTGATTTTAATTTTTTTATTGAATTTTGTGAAATTCCTTTTAAATTTTGCAATGGTGCAACTATAAAGAGCTACTGGTTCTTTCTGTTCCATCCTTCACTGTAAATAACTACAGCTCAAGATGCTGCTCATGCAGTGCTGGCAAAACAGGGACATCTGATGTGAGGGAAAGGAGAAAACAACTGTCTCCTCCTCCTCATGTCACCAGCTGAGTCCTGGCTATTGAGACAACAAAAGGAGGAAGAAGGATTCTCTTCAGACTTGAGTGTCCTCTCCAAAATAACTGCCAGGATAGGTCAAGATAGCAAGGTCACAGAATTCTTGAACTTTTTGATCATGGAAGGAGAACGAACTAAAAAGAAAATGCAGACAGATTCATAATTCCACCGCAGGTAAATTTAAAAAAAAAATTGGGAATCATTCCAGGTGGAGACTATGGAAAGGAAGGTTTCAGCCTGTACACAAGCATGAAAGAAAAGGGGAGCACTTTAAAAGGAATTACATCAGGTTTAGTCCATGGCCTACATAAATCAGCCACTGGTTGATATTCAGCAACTGAATATATGAGAGCATTTCACTGGGAAAACAGAAGCAGCTAAGGGACAGTTTCAGCAACACCAGAGGGTGCTGTAGAGTCGGCAGGAGGCAGGAACAGGGTCCTACTAGCTTTGTACTGTCTCTGGAGCAGAGCAGGAATCCTAGCAGAGCATTCATGGAAGCAAGGAAGTGTGCACTGCCCCCTCCCTACCCTTTAAGTATCAATAGAAGGGAACTGGTGCTCAAGTTTACTCCATCTGCTTGAGCAGTTCCAAAAGGAAGAGACATGACAGCTTGTCTGTAGGTGGATTCAGGACTACAGCCACTCTCCAGCACTGTCCTTCCACAGTAGTCCCCTCCTTGCTGTGGAAGTCAGCTAGCCTGCTGCACTAGCCACAAAGCAAGTTTTGCTGGATAGCAGTACTGAAGTCTACGTAGCTGGAAACATCAGGGCTGGGGCAAGGTCCAGCAGAAACCAGTCTTGTCTGCTTTGGGCCACATTGCACAAGGAAGTCTGTAGACAATACTTTAACATAAGACAATCACCTTCAGGAGCAAGGAGGAAAGACTATAGCCTTAAGGATCCAAAAGTCTCATCTGAGCTCTTCTGAACTTTCCTCAAATGACCACAGGAAGGACAGGAGCTGCTTCTGCTTTCGTCTTCAAACCCAGAAGAGTCAGTGGCTCCTTGCCCCAAGACCAGGCTGCATGGGGAAAGCGTGCTCCTGGCAGCAGGAGTAATTGCTGGCTCGTCTCCACAATGAGGACACACTTCAGAGTGAAGCAGCCTCATCAGTCTCATGTGACAAGGAAGCGAAGACCAGCAAACCCCTGAGGAACAGCAGCGTGTTGCTCTTCACAGGCAGCACAGGTGAGAGCTGGGAGCTCAGAAACAGGAGCAGGGACAAAGGATGTAACCCTGACATTACGCCTCCCGCCCAGCCCAGCAGCAGACTTTCCCAGCTGAAACCCAACAGCTCAAGGACCCTTGGAAGGCCTCTCCCAGCAACCCTCCTCTCTCCAAACAGGAAAGCAGGAGGAACTAGGGGACAGGATTTACGTGCCAGGGAGAGCTGGGAACAGTGCAAAGGAAGTTACTCACGGCAAGTTGACTATTTTGGGAGATGCTGGCCAGGTCACAGGCAACAAGCTTCCCAGACAGTGTTTGAAGAGTTTATCACCCGCACATGCCTGAGGACCACATGAACAGACTGCCTGATGCTGCCCATCCCACTAATGGGAGTTTAATCACCATCCAGTTATTCTCCCCACCCTCATGTACTCCCCTGCATTTCCCTCCAGGTTGCTTTTTCCACACACATGAGTTCCTCTACTGAAACCCACAGGGACATCTCCCCTGCCTTTGATCCCTCCACGGGCAGCTCCAGGATTCAAGGAAAGGCTGAGGTATATACATGACCATCT
Organism: Ceryle rudis; assembly: GCA_033439905.1. Classification (NCBI taxonomy): domain Eukaryota; kingdom Metazoa; phylum Chordata; class Aves; order Coraciiformes; family Cerylidae; genus Ceryle; species Ceryle rudis. Next base: position 20,508 of record JAAGNO010022035.1, read on the forward strand.
CTGTTCACAACCCATTCCCTGACTTTCAGTACATCTCCACTTCTCCTCTAGTGTCAGCAGCACCAAGACAGACACTAACTCCCACATCAGTTCTCCTCCCTTGGGCTAGCAGCTGTTTTGAAGCTGCCCTGGTGAGATTCCCCTTTTGCACACAGCCAAACACAAAGGGTCACAAAGCTTTCACCTCCAGTGTCACTTAAAGCACTTTGGCACCTTTTTAAGCCCTTAATTACTTTCTTTCCCTCTCTGCTGGCCTCAAACAGCCCTTCAAAGTCCTCTTCCCAACGCTGTTATCATGTAAGTTTGTTCAAATAGTAATAAAGCCAGGAGCAGGATGCCAGCCATCACAGCTTCTGTTCTTAGCTTTTGCACAAACTCATGTGGCTCTCTCTGCCCTTCCCTCCATGTACCAAGGAGAAACTGAGCTTCCTTACAGCTAGAAAACAGCAGGTATAGTTAACCATATAGATAAGGCAGCACTAGAAAGATTGCAATCTAACACTTGAGAGAAAAAAAAACCCACCTTTCTCCAAAGCAATAAAGTAAGCTCCATTCTCCAGCAGGAGCTCTCAAGGATATTTTATTCCAGAATTTCTCTTGAAAGTCCAACCCACTGCAAGCAGCTCGGCATTTCTGCTCAGAACCAGACTGGACCACTACTCAAGCTTGTGCTGTCTACTGATTTCACAATAGGAAACATCAGAAAATGACCAAGATTTTTTTTTTTTTTTTAAACCCCAAAAACACCACCACCAAAAAGAACCAACCCAAAACAACCCACAAACAAACAAAACAAAAAAAACCCCACCCATGGGGGATTTTTTTCAGCAAGGGAGTTCCCTGATCAACACAATGAAGAAAAACCTTGCTCTTTAGTTTCATATAATAATCCGTATCATTGGAAAGAAGGGACTTTCCATGTAACCGGTGAGTAACACAGAGCAGCACCAGACAACACTCTCTAAAGGAACAGCACCAGACCACAGCATCCCAGGAATTCAGAATAATGAACCTAAGAGCTAGAAATGTCTCATTTCTTTCAAAGCAGCAGATTGACACCGCTCCAGTTACTGGGAAGTGAAACACTTGCAGCAAAGAAAATGAGGAAGCCACTGGCCTTTGGTCCTCTCAAGCTGGCCCTGCTTGGAGTGAAGGGTGGGCAAGATGAGCTCCAGGTGACTCTTTCAACAAATTGTTCTACAATTCATTATCTGCTTTCGAATAGAATCAGGCACAGATCCATTTCTACACAAAGAGGGCTACAGAGAATTCAATTTACTAGGGTGCACTTTGTGACTAAAGGAACTCTCTATTATTAAGCTGCTCCATCAAGATCATCCAAACTTCTGACAGCAGCTGGCGTAACACACCACTTCCCTTTGCTGAGCTACTTTAAGCCTTTCTAAGTCCCTTGGCACCCCCTGAGGAAAAGCAACAAGTCGGTCAAGGAGAAAAGCAGCAAGAATTCAGGAAGTGAATCAAAGAAAAAGGAAATATAAATACAGAAGAGCAGATAATTTGCAGCCAGTTGCACCAGCATTCATCCAACCCCCAGAGTCTATTAATTTATCCTCAGCACTCTCTGGGGAAAAATATGGCAAACAAAGTAGCCTTCTGGTTGCACTGAGAAAGCCCACTTGTCCTCACCAGCCATTCTGCCACTCCAGCTGCTAGTGAATCTTCCTGAACAGGCATTTCCCTTATCCTCACTGGTGCTTCTCTTCTCAAAAAATAGTACTAATCAGTTTTGCTGGAGAGCTATGTGTAGACTCCTCTTGGCTTATCATACTAGACTCCCTTTCTGTGTCATGTCCCTAACGCTGGGAGAGACTTGACACCAAAAGCAAAGTTCTTAAGACTGAAAAAATCCAGCAGTCAACAAAACCAGGAAGGAGAGTCAAAAGAACAGATTTAACTTGCCTCACTTTCTTAGCAAATTGGACTGATTGAACCTTAATAAAACTTCAAGCCACCAAGGATGTTCCCCGTGAAGATGCTACACTTCTCTTTTCTCATATTGCTGTAAAAATCCTGATTGCTAAGCAGCAGTACCTAGTCTGGCAGAGACAATCTTTTGTTATGTCAATCCACAAAGTTATCAGATGCACACACAAGGAAGGAACCCCTTTTTGTCAACTGTCCTAGCTCTCTAGTGCAAGTCTCCAGTTAAGTCTTCCACACTGGCCAGGATAGTAGCTGTTTTTATGATCCCAATCTAAAATTGTTTTCAATATGAAACTTATGAATGAAGGCAAAGACAGAAACCACAAACAGATCAAAGATTATACATGCCAAACTGGACAGCAGTAATAGACTCCTGTTATGTATGGAGATGCACTTTCCCTGCTACAGATGTGCAAGAGACACAGGAATGTACTCACCTGTCTGATAGACATTGTGCAGAGAATGTAGAGGAAGATGAAGGAGCAGTCAGTGTAATCCTCACCCAGAAGGTTGCGGTGGGAGAGACCTTGGATGTATGAGAGGGGGATAAATGGAAGCTTTGCCACCACTCGGCCATCAAATCTGGAAAAGAGGATTACAATTACAACTGGGGGGTACTGAGTGGTTTTGGCTATAGAAAAAACAAGTGAGCATCTTCAACAGGTCACCAGAGCAGATAAGACCATGAAGTAGGTTAAAAATCCTTTCAATCCATGCTGCTTTCTCCAGCCCCACTCTTATGTACACTACAGCTAGGAGGCTAAATACACATCTCTCAAAGCCCTCCACACAGTAAGTAGGCTTCCCTCAGTAAGAGTTTCACAGTGTTTTAAGTGATCACCTAGGCAAGCTGTTGGTTCATAAAAATCTTGGTGTTTTGCATTGTACTAATGCATTTTATTTAAAAGTCAAATTTAGCAGATCACTTCCCAGAACACCATCAGCATCTGTCTAAGAGATGGATGACTGTCACCCTGCTGTATTGCAGTTACTGTGAGAAAAGAGACTCTTCACTTCAAGCAAAATAGCTTTTTTTTTTTTTTTTTTTTAAAAAGCAAAGACACCTTTTTCTTTCCTGGAGCAGCTATTATACTTATCAGCACAAGGAGAGTGCCTAAGAGACACATCAACAGAACACTTCAATACCACCACCATTCTCTGCATTAGCTCTGAAGACACAGGCAGTACAGAGGCAGGATGACACCACATATTCCAAGCAGTCTGTCCCGCTCCTGGAACTCCTCCAGGTCCACATTCCAGGGCATCAGGCAGAGTGTGAATTCTGGCCAGTTTGCAAAGACTTCTCCAACCCAGACAGTCGACCCAACCTTTTGAAGTACGCATGTGTGATGCCTCATCAGCATGTGCAGATTTGGATGTTATTTTCTCTGCACACATTGATTTTCTAACAGGTGTTTCTTGTTTCAAGAGATCCTAAATGAGCGTTCTTTCCTGTGGAGATGCATTCACACAGCTACAGCTCAAACACACGCCAACTTTGTTTACATCTCACAGGCAGTTTGGCAGAAGAGCTAGGAACGGATGTTTATCTACCGGTAACATCCCCCAGTGGCTTAAAATTCTGCGTTATTCCTGCTGTGAGAATGACAAGTACTTCAGCAGTAGCACCCCAAGGTACCCGCTTTTAATTCCAGCAGGTTTTCACAGTTATCATGAAGGGGGCACTGAAATGCACAACTCTGAGTAAGGCTGAGAACTGACTGCATTAGGAAGTTTCTGAGAAGAGAAAATTAAGACACACAGCAGCTGATTTCTCCCCTATGAGAAATTCCATCTGCTTGGAGACCACTACAAGACCACTACAGATCTTGCTGCCCTAGCATACCTTTTAAGCCACAACAGTCATTCAGCTGCTGATCTTCAGCACAGCATTTCACATTTTGGGTTTAAATCAGCCTTCCTGACACATTTTGTTCCAGCATGGTCCAGCCTGCTGCCCCATTCCTACTGACACTCTGAGAAAGAGAACCCATCAAAGTAATTTCCATTTAGGCTAAGGTGAGGTGCCCAGCCACGGAGTAGCAGCGTCTGCATAGAACTCGTCCAAAGGGCAGCACATCGTGCTACTTCCATGCAACTCCTGCTCCTTTTGACCTGCAGAGCAACAAACTCATTCAAGAACAGGGAAGGCAAGCAAATGAGTCTACAGCCTTTGCAGGTGTCATCCACCCTTTTCCTCCCACACCCACAGCACCTCTGTGGATGACCTGGCAGTAGCAGCTTCCCAGAGGGAGCCTGAGAGCCTCCTGAATTCATAACTGGAGTACTCTCCTCCTGAGACAAGCAGCTGCTCTTTATGCTATGTCAAGAGAATGACACTACCATAAATGAGAATCAGCTCTAGGAAACCATTCTGTCAGCTTCAGACAGCACAGGTACAACCCACCCAAGCTGCCATTCAGATACAAATGCACCAACCACCTTGTACCGAGGCTAGGAGGAAAAACTTATCTAGCCTCAGAGGACAGACAGCAAGTCTTTTTAGCTTTTAATTCAATAGCCTCAGCTATTAGAAAGAAAACTCTTTGAACACTCAGTGAGCTCTCTGTTTCCTACTGTTTGTGTTCAGGCTTCCTCTAAAGAGGGATGCAGAGAAAGGAAAGATATGCCCAAAAAACTTCACAACTCTGTGACTAGCAGAGTGGCCTCTGTGGGAAGGAATCCTCCAAAGAGGAACAAGACAAGTAAACTTGGTGATGTTAAAGGGGAAGATACCAATAAAATGATTTTTTTTTTTTAGGTTATTATTTATGGAGAGAGAAGCCACACAGGACTTCACCAAAATCAATTCCTTCCTAAAGCTCTTAATGAACTTAGTCCTGTAACACTTGTCAGTCATAGTATACTCTGAACTGCCACTTTCACCTCAAGGAAAGTAGGCAGAGTAAGGTGATTTTTTTTCCAGCCATTTTTTTCAGTTTGCTTCAGGGGCAGAGGTGGTGGTGGTTATTTGTATTGCTCCCAGATAGCTAGACAAGCACTTAGAGGCCTTAGATGCAGCACTATAAATGCCCCAGAGACACTATATTGCTGGGCATACAATTCACAACGCACTTCCAGCCCTGCTCAGGGCTGCAATGACATGAGACATCAATGACTCAAGACTGTACCCAAATTTTCAAGTCCTTTAGTGCTGTGTTCCTCTGCTCGGTTTCACATCATCCCAGAGAATGCTAGATGCTGAAGTCTGACTAAGCTGAATAAATAAAGAGTCCACACAGGGGCCCTTCTGTTATTATGTTACCCCCTGTTTGCAATTTATCCACCTACAGATCTGCAGTAAAATAACTGACTGTATCTTGCAGACTGCCAGCACAAAAGCCAAAGCGTTTGGTGCCCAAGAATGTAAATTCCCATTTGCAGGACAAGATATAGCAGTCTCCTGAAGGTTACAGTCACTGTATTCATGTCCTCTTCAGATTTAACAGCCAACAGGAAGTTCACATTTCAAGACGGAATCAAGTTTTAAAAGTCAAGCGCAGTCTTTCGGTTTTGCACGTCTAAAACAAAGCTGTCTGTAACCATGCAAACCAGTTGGAGCTTTTTTTTTTTTTCCCCTCTTTTTAAAACTAAAACTATTGCAAGTCATTTTTAATGCAAAGGAATATTAGAACCCATGCCTGGGCCTATTAGTATCTCGACTGTGATTACCTTAAGTAGGGCAACAACAAACTCTGCAATTATATTATAGCTTATTTCTAAGGGCAAGGCAACTGGGCCAGTTTTGCTTGTGAGAGCATTCTTTGGCCACACCATTACAGCAACGCCAAAGAAACTGAAGACTGTAGCTGCTTGCCTGATATCTACCAAACCTGCCCTAATTAAGACATCCCAAGCAGAAAGGATGTTAAGAGTTGTGTCCAGATTAAATGCCATTTGTTCACGTTGACCGCATTCAGCATGCGGTGCTCCTTTTTGAGCAGAACATGTGTGTGGTGACCAAACTGCATCTTCATAGGAAGTATTAATCCATTTTATACAGATTAGTTACAGTTCTTGGAGGGACTCTGTCACTGTAACACTTCAAGTGAAGGGGAGAATATATTCACTGTGAAAATTTAAGAAAAATGCAGAAGGTTGATACTTACATGGAGTTAAACATTCCCATCAAGGCAGTGAAGCAGAAGCCAATGGCAAACATGGATTTCATCCGAACCTGAAGTCAGAAAGGTCAGAAATGATCAAAACAACAGGCCTACCCTGAGATATTATGGTGTACACCCTTAAAAACAGGCTTTCTACAGAATGACTAGAATCTAGAAGGGGAAAAGTTGGCCTACAATTCTAGACAAATTGTAAAAGTGACTGGAGAGCTCCCAGAGAGAATTTTGGTCAACAGATGGGTACGAAGGTTGGGTTTTATTCTTTCCTTAAGCCTATACAACCCATCAGCAGTGGATTATGAAGACAGAACTTACATGTAAAACAAATCAGTTCTACTTTGAAAGCATCATCAAGACTTAAGATAAAAACAGCTAAGGCTGGGCATGAGATGAGGCAGTAACTGCTGGAGAACTCTGTGGCTCATGCTAAAATCTGTAGCTATTAGAGATAAGCCAGAATGGCTTGTCAGGAGGAAAAGCTGCTTTGTCTGCCAATTGAACAAAGTCTTTCTGATGGAAAGCTGACTGAAATCTTCAGCAGTTGGGAACTGGCTTTAGTTTTCTCACCATTGACAAGTCTCTGTTGTTATTCTTCAGTTTTTCTTCTTGTCTCTCTGGAAAGACAAAACCAACAACAGTTATAATTAGTTATACCAACCTAGAAACCAGAGTGTTTTCATTTCCAGGAAGACTTAACCTTCCTGGCTCTCCAAACAAGTAACACTTCCAAAATCAACTCCAGCTCCCTATGCCAGACAGTATAAAGTGAAAAAGTGTACACAGCCAACCACTTCTCCATCACAGCAACAGGCAGCAAAGCAGGCACAAAAGAGGAGGAGGCCACAATCACACATTCAGCACTTCTGAAAGAAGTGCACAGCATGTCAAATTTGCTAACTCAACTAACACACACTGCAGCATGAGCAATGCTGGCAGAAAACAAAGACAGCGCCTCTCTATCACACTTCCAAAAGAGAGCAGTCTCAATTTGCTGCACACCAGGCTTATAAGTACATTACAGCAGGACTTCATTTTGAAGGTGTCAGAAGGGACTCCAAAACTGGACACAGAACCAGGAGCTGCACCTTAGCAAGGCTAACATCCTGCTGGCCTTAGTAATGAATTTGGGACCCTGGTCACAGCTAAAAGATTCTCTGAAGAGGAAAGATGTTGTCTACATTGATTTCAGGAACGTCTGTATTACTGTGCTTTGCAGAGAATACTCGAAAAATACTACTTTGGAAATGTAGTCTGTCCCCAAGTCATCACAAACTTCAACAACATCCCGTTTTCTGGGAAGGCATTTTCTATGTCCCTCATCGGAGGACTGCTCTGTCTTCAAGCATTATCCACCACCTGCCACCTTTCTTGTTCCACATCCCCATCATCCCTTGCCCACTGTGCTCCTCTCAGACCAAGGCTCCAGAGGGGCAGACAGAGCTTGGAAGGAACACCTAGCCAAAATAAGGATGTGGATGTTGAAGTATCCAAAGAACAGCGCAACTGAAGAGTGGGGGATGCAGGGCTGTCAAGGGCTATCCAGCATGAGAGTTGTTCAGTAGATGACTACTGAAGTTTCAGCACAAGAGGCCCACAGCACAGAAGCTCAAGTTATCTTTCAAGCCCCTGCTAAATACAGGAAGTCACTCTAAGTGTTGTGAAAAGCAATAGTAACACCCCTACCCAATTTCTTAGAATCTTCATTGCTATTTTCAGTTGTTCCTAACTACAAACCATTCCCTCTGGCAAGAACTTTCCAGACACCTGCTTCCTGACCCAGGTGGAGTGTTTTCTTCTGGGACATTTCAGCAATCACAGGCCAGGTCTTCAGGAATCACATTTGGCACAAATACTTGTTTTTTCCCCTCTGCTACATAACTAACCATCTATTGAGATAGGCTAAAGGTTACATGGGGATGAAGAATACAGCCCTGATCCACTGTTACACCTGACCTGTTTCTCACCCATTTCTACAAATTCAAAACCAACAGGCTCCAGGTGTCCTACCACCTCACATCAAGGGTCTATTCCTGCCCAAGTCAAACACAAGCAGCATTTAAGCATTTTACTGTACAGCAGGTAGAGGCACGGAGAAAGAGGACTGGGTAAACAAGCAACACCCTGCGATCAAGGTGTCTTACTCTACTTATTGTAACACAAACCATGAGGATACAGCAATAATATTATTTGCCAGCATTTTTATTTGTTAGTTGGTTGGGGGTTTTTGTGCATTTTGTTTTACTATGTACCCAGCATTCATATGGACTCCTGGGAACATCACCATCTTTTTTTCTAGGGGCACAGAGATGCAGAAAACAGCACCAAAGTTTAAGCTCACAAAGGCACTCCTTCAGCTGAAATGACAGAAGGCTGCACCATGGTGTTAAAGGTGTTCTGCTCCAGCAGTGTGGAAGGAGATTTAGACACAACGTGACTGAAGTTGGCTCACTTTATGCTTAAAAATAAAAAGTTTTGTAAGTAGAAAACACCAAATTAAGCTTTCCCCTGCAACTTTCACCCTACCTCCTTGTGCATACGCATGATTCATCCCTTACATAACCACGTAATATCACATGGGCACCTCCTGACTTGTTCTGTGCACAGAACAGATGGCAACTGAGGCAAGTCTGTCCCACGACTGTGACTTACCTGTAAAGCCTCAGCTCACTTTTTTCCCTTTTTTTATTTTTTTTTTTTAAACTAGAATGGTAGGATTTAAAGGAACTCCAGCACCAGTAAATTTGCTGTTACAACAATGCTATGTTTTGCAGAATGAATTGACATCCAGTGAGTTACTGGGATCAGAGATTTCAAAAGCAGCGAATCATTTTCAGAATGCCCAGCTTGGCATTTAGGGACTGATTTTTTCAGAAACACTAAGAATTCAGCCTTGCCTGAAAACATGAGAGACACACAAGTTATGCAGCACTTTCCAAAGAAGGGGAAAAAAAAAAAAAAAAAAGAAAAAAAAAGGTCAGTTTCTGTATCTTAGGCTTGGCCAGCAAGTATCACAGTAAACAAAATCAGTGGTCATTTCCTAAGCTCTCTTCTTTAGTCCCTTTGTTCTCTGTTTTTGATTTGCAAAACAAGATTATTTCAGTATAAAAAAAAAATTCAGTGAGGCATCTGGATTCCTCAGATTCTACTGTTTATTAGTTTAGTGAAAGCACAAGTAAAATCTTCTCTGCTAGCAACACAGCTTGGATGGTGCCCTGCAAAAAAGTCACCGCCACATATTCAAAAGTGACCATGAGTAACCACTGCACATAACATTAAAAAGTTGCCTTATCCACCAAGTAGTCATTCCACGCAGGAATTATTCAAGATTAAGAACAGAAAATGCACAAGAGGAAGAATTTTGGCTCCTGTCCCTTCAAGAGTCTAGCAATAACAGGTTTTATACCTCGGAAAAAAAAAACTGTTTGAAGATGTTTGTAATTATTCCCAAGATTTGTACAGATCAAATGACTAATCCAGCTACCTGGTGTTACAGAGGAATGAGGAAACCAACTCCCAGGAGCTCTCAGAAGTGTTCCTGCCACAATTTCTACAATAATTTAACTGACCTTTGCTGCACACTTTAGAGTCCTGCAGATAACAGAACTTTTTAAAGCTCATGTCCATTAAACATCTACCATGTTGTTCTTACAGAGTTCAGTACTTAGAATTACCTTTACCCAGAAAGACTTAAACTTAACAATGAAAAAGAATGGAAAAATAAATCACTACTTAAAATTGAGGAAATTTATCAAACTTGAAATAAATCTAAGCACAGTTACAATTAAACATGCAAACACCTTCAGCTCTGAAGTGTTCAAAAGAGGAGGAAAAAAAAACCCCACAGAAAACAAAGAGCTTTGAGAACAGAAGTTCATAACAGACATGTATATAAGGTTCAAACTGGAGAGAAAGGCAACCAGTTCAGTGAGAAGCGCTGCTCCTCTCAGAGATGCCATCCTTCTCTGCGTTTAACTAAAGCCATCAGGAGGCTACAAGTCTCCTGTCTTGGAAGATTAAGGCAAAAATGTTCACATTTTAGTCATCAGGCCAAGAACCACCTCTAGTGTCACTTTAAATAAATAGTTTTGAAAGGAAGGAAGGAAAGGATAATTTCTTTAAATTTCTCAACTTCCCCCACTCTCAGGGCACTGTGCTCCTCTCCCAGTCTTACCTATTTTCTTCTTCTGCTGTCGCCCTGCTGATTCAGTTATCGTTTCCTTCTTCTTTTCCACTGCCAAATAAAAAGAAAGATATTCCATCATTTCTGCATGGGCTTACCACCACTCCTGTTCCACACACCAAACAAAATGCTTTATTCCTTTAGAGAACGGGGGCACAAAAGGAAGGAAGGTACAACTAAGAACATATTCAGAATGAACAAGTTATAAACCACCAAGGCTGACTCCATCAAACACTTTAAAATAGTTGGGAAAAAAAAACCAAAACCAAACCACCCACACTGTGCACAAGATGTCAAAATATTTAAAGGGTTAATTTTGAACTCTGTCAAGAGCTCGTTACATTGTTAACTGAGCAGTCTGGGGACAATTTTGGCTCAAATGGCCCTTGCCGATTTGTCATTAGTACTAGACAGTACTTTTGATTCAGCAAGTGTCATGAAAAGCGCTTTGTGGCAAGCTCTGCTCCCGGTTATCTGCAGTGGGAAGCAGAATACAGGAGAGCCTGTGTTCTCGTACATGCCTTCTTCAAAGGCAGGCATTCTCGGGGGAAACGCTGCCCAAGCAGTCAGCCGCAGCCTCTCCTTTCTTCAATTAATTAGTACTGAAGCATTTCCAATATTTTAAAGTAGGAGCCTAAGTTCAAAATTACTAAACCCCCAAATCAGACACTCACCAAGCAACTGCAACCAACTACCACTGCAGGGGAAAGAGAAAAAAAAAAAAAAAAAAAAAAAAAAAAAAAGACAAAAAGCGCACAAAGCCAGCGCAGTGAACTTCTAACCCAGTAAATGGGCTGCTTATTGGCAAGTGCTCTTCCACTGACAGCAAGAGTAGCTTTTCCAGGAAGTAAGAGACATTGTCATTTCAGACCTATAATGAGAATACTACAAGTGACGATGACAAAACACAGCTATGGTCAAATAATAGAGAGCAGCCCTTTTCTTCCTCTAAACTCTATGTACCACATCCACTCTACCAGCAAATAGACTTGGCTCCGTTTGCTCACAGAATCTGCTTACAGAGCATAAGGGCTCTTCTCCCGTATGAAGTACTAGCTCAGCACAGATCTTCTAGCTTTGATTCCAAAGCAGAGGTGAAATAAAGGCAGACAGCCTTCCAAGTCACACAGTGATTTGTGGCGCTGCCTTCTGAAATGCCTGCGGTACACGAGGCAGTCACAACTACTAAGGAAACCACACCAGCCCAGACAAGATACCCGAACATCATCTCTTCTGTGTTAATGGAGTAAGACACTATTGTTTTTTCAAAAAAACCAAGGATATCTCTGCTCAGCAGGCTAGCATGAGGGGAAAAACCAGGGAAGTCTGCTCAGAGGGAGCGCTGCAGAGAGGTGCCAGACGACACAACTCGCCCAGTGCTCACAGGACGCTCTCTCCATAACCTTCCTTATGCGAAATGCAGCTGGGGGATTCCCATCAGTCCATCTCAACCTTAGTCCACACAACCCTATGTCCCCCTACTGTAAACCCAACTGGAGAGCTCTGACACTGTTTTCAGACCTACCTATTGCTCCCAGCCCTAACAGGAAGGTTCCTCCAAACCCCAGCTTCACTCCATACAAGGCTACTGAGACTCACAGCGACACAGAGGAACTTCACTGCCCTAATTCTCTGCGGAACACACATAACACAACAGCAATTCTAGCGGTAGCTTCAGCCTTGCACATTTACCCCCGAACACTCACTATGATCTCTGCAGCAGTCTCAGACAAGGCTGTGCCTCTCAAACTAAGGACCTCAAGTAACACTCTCTGCTCAAGCACACTTGGCCCATTTGTTTTTGCAAATCCTAAAGATTGCTAGGACTCTCAGGGGAGAGCTTAAAGATCTCAAATGTGTTTTTTCCTGTTTCAAATGTGTTAGGTAACAGTTGAAAGGTGTGGCTCAAGTGGGCTACTTTGCAAGTTGTCTGTAAGCCATCAGGTCAGCCAGCTGTGCTTAGTACAGGAGGGAGAAACAAAAACAAAAATCCAAAGCTGCATTTTTAGCAATTCCTTCTTCTGTTGTACTTTTTTTAATTGTTGGGGATACATAATCAAACAAAACAGTTAGAAACTCATTGAGACGCACGAACTTCACATCTTTCTCTTCACAGATTACAGCCTAGAGATCAGGAGAGCTATAAAAACAAACATCAGCAAACTTTTACAGCAATCATTAAACCCCAGAGATTAAACCCTGCTAACTGCTTTCAGAGCTCCACAGCACAAACACACCAAGACATTATGTTTTCAGCTGGGTTTCAACTACTTCTCCAACTTGCTCTTCTGGGGCTAATTCTACCCTACACGTTTTTGTCAGCCAAGTGGGATTAGAGTGAGGCAGGCAGAGATGCAATCCCCATCTGATACTGCTGTGATGATAAAAGTTCCTAATTTAGGAGCTGTGACACAAGCATGACTACACTTCAACTCTTCAGTTTATTTTGCCCAGGGGAAGGCTGGAATAAGCTGGACTGGAAAGAGCACGCTTGGATAATATTGTTCTCTCATGCATTAAGAGCACTGACATCCACAGTGAAATATTTTTTTAAGGCAAAACAAGTTCAGGTTTGACCGCAGTTGTTATGTGCTGTCTCTTACTGCTGCAAGTTGTGTAAGGTACGTATAATCGAGTTTGAAAGGTCAACTGAATTTCTTCTCAGTTCCTTCATTTCTGACACCAACAGGTCCATTGAAATACTCCATTCTTGGATCCTCCTATTTATTATTCCTCTTAATATCCGATACGTATCTTCTGACTGCTCACCCTCAGCTCCTTCTTCCCTTCCTCCCACATCCTTTGTTCAATCCCTCCCAAGCATATCTCATCTCATCTCCTCTCTATGGGACTTATTCTCCTAATCAGTTTGTTTCCAGTTTACACTATCATTATTTTTGTACCAGCTGATAGCTCAGACATTTCTATCATGACTTTGGCTTTACTCGTTCCCCCACCATTAATCTAAAGGAATCTCAAATAATCTACATATACAAACACTGGCTACTCATATTCATAAAAAGAGATGCCACTACCAGTTTCTTACTCCTGCCCTCCATGAAGAGGAGGGGCAATTAAGACAATGCAACAAAGCTCTGTGTTCACCTTCCCTCCAGAAAAAAAAAAAAAAAAGAATTAAGCACAGAAATAGGTCCTCTCATTACAGATTTGCATAACCTGTAAAAATAGGTTCTTGTAAAATCCAAGCTGAAAGAAAATTCTCTCTCTCAGCAGAAAAGGCAGCAGGAATTTCTCAGAACACAGACTTTATACAAGTTGACAGCTGCTAAAGCAGGATGTAAAAGGAGCAGCAAGACATATTCTCCAATGCCTGAGAAGTACTTACATTTCTTGCTCTGTTTTTCCACTTCAGCCTTTAATCTCTTGTACTTGTCTGTTCGGTACACCAGCACCCAAGTTATACCTGAAATAAACACTCAGCAAATAACCAGAGAAGTAAAGACCTCTTGCAATAATAAGGATACAAATTAGCAAACACACATTAAAAACAATCAAAAAAAGCCCCACAAACACAAACCCCAAACCCAAACACATTATACCTAAAAAACCACCGTATAAGTAAAAGGTACAACTTTCTGGTGATTTGTGGTATCACCATTTTCCTTATGGGGTGCATAAAGAAAAGCTTGTCCAACAGGTCGAGGGAGGTTCTCCTGCCCTTCTGCTCTGCACTAGTAAGGCCAACTCTGGAGTATTGTGAACTGGGAGCCCAGAACTGGACAAGTGAGACAGGGAAATACTAGAGAGAGTCCAACAGAGAGCTATGAGGATGATGAAGGGACTGGAACATCTCTCTTATGAGGAAAGGCTGGGAGACCTGGGGCTGTTTAGCCTGGCAAAGAGAAGACACAGAGGGGATCTTATTGATGTTTACAACTATCTGAAGGGTGGGT
>JAAGNO010022036.1:0-10350 GCA_033439905.1 Ceryle rudis
TTTGGGATGGGAGCGCTGATGCAGCAAGGTACGGTGGCACCCCCACCCATGCGCCCTCCGCCCGATCTCCAGCACAGGGTTTTTGTTGTGGCTTTTTAAATGTAAAATTCATTTTGTTTGCGACAGGAAAAAGATAAAACATCCGAACGGGCACAGAAGCATGCGGCAGCGATGGCAGGCGGGAGAGGGGAGGCAGCTCTCCTCCCTCCAGCACCTCCTGGGACCTGCTGTGCCGGGCTGCGCTGGCTGCCCCTGCTCCCGACGGAGCCGTACGGCACCAGCCCTGCAGCACCCAGGAGGCTGCTCCCCAGGGAGCTATGAGCACGGCAGGTGGCACTGGCTGGGGCCAGGGCCAGCAATGGGCCCGTGAGGCAGCAATCTGTGTGCAAGATGGAAGGATTTCAGTGTTACTGGTGTAAAATACCACAGTGACAGGGACCTGAGAAATGTGGTGTGGAAGGGATTACATTCGTAGAGATGGAATAAATAATAAATGGAATATATAGCGATGGAACGAGCGGAGTAAACCTGGTAGGGAGACAGCAGAGGGGGAGCTTGTGAGCAGCTCTGAATAAGGAACAAAGTTCAGCTGTGATCTAATTGCAGAAAATCCAGGAATAGAAATAAGTGGAAAATGTCAAACATTCGTCACACTCTAATTTACCGTGTTTCAGTAGTTATACCCAGAGAGAAAAAGAACCACAGCGCTGGCTCGGTGGCGTGCACAGTGCCACTGCTCCTGCTCCTCCTGCTGCAGCGTGGAAGGGAGATCCTGCCCCACCTCGGCTGCCCTGATGGACAGGGACAGTTCCCAGCCAGCTGCTTCAGCGGGATGAAATCATCCTCTTATCAGATGCTGATAAATGAAAAGAGATGTATTCTTTTTAACTCTGTTCTGCATCTAAGAAGGAAAATATTTCAAAGCTAGACTATGTCACACCATCCAAAGCATCAAAGGGCAAGAGCTGGAATGGGAAAGAAGCAGGATCTGGAGAGGAACCGAAGGAGACCCCAGTATCCAAGGCTCCTCTGCCGCCTGGTGCCTCCCTGCTGCACTCAGATAGGAGAAGAGCTACACCCCGTGCTACGCTTTGATGCCACACAGCTTAAAATTGCTTTGCAAAACCCAATCTTTGTTGCAAATTCCAGGTTGGATGTAGCCTCTGAATGCAGTCATTTCAAACCCAAAACTCTTTCCTGGCTTTAAAAGGTATCTCAGGCGATTACAAAAATAGCAGAGCCCATTTAGTCCTTCATGTCTGCTCAGTAAAAGTCATTCCTGTTACACCTTTTGTGCTGGAGCATCTCCTGCTTCCCTACTTCTAACTGGTATTCAAAGTAGTGGACCCTGATAGCTCCTTTCTCTTGCTGTTTGATATTTTTTTTTTAAGCCTCGTGTATTTGAACACACTCCCCAGAGTGAGTCCTTTGAAAAGCAAGCCATATAAAAGCAAAGCACTTTTTAAATGGCAGAACAAAACACTCATAAAAGTTCACAAATAGCTTGCTATTTAAATCTCATAAAAGCAGCCTAGTTAATTACTTCGGTTTGAATGTTTCCTGTAAATCGTGCACTGTACCCAAGGTCAGCAAAAAAGGGAGATGGCTTTTCTGCAAATGCTACAAAAACCCCACTCACATGCAAGATGTCTGGATAATTTCCTCAAAACCAGTTGGCTTTAATTGCGTAGCTGTTTTGACAGTGAAACCTAATCCTTTAGACAAATGTATGTACGTAATCTATGCATGTAGATAGAAAATGGGTGTTCTCCCTCTCTTTGCTTCCTCTTCCCCCTTTCTCCTTCCCTCTCTCCCACCCCAGGCTCTGAGCTGATGCCCAAAGCACTGTCTACACGGATCATTGGTGGCATATGGTGGTTCTTCACCCTAATTATCATCTCGTCCTACACGGCCAACCTTGCCGCCTTCCTGACGGTGGAGAGGATGGAATCCCCCATCGACTCGGCAGATGACTTGGCAAAGCAGACCAAAATAGAGTACGGGGCAGTGAAGGATGGAGCTACTATGACCTTCTTCAAGGTGAGACCAGGCAGAGGCTTTCTGCCTTCCAGGCAGAGATGCAACTCTCAGGCCAATGGGAGGGAGAACAAAGAACCAAAGACAAACAGCCTCCGAAGCCGCTGCTCCTTACACGCGGGGCGTTTCAGTCTCACATCCTTGTCAAGACTTTGACAGTTTAGCTCACCTAGGTTCACATGACGGTTAAATCCCCCTCCTCTCCCCACAGCTGAAGTCACAATTACGAAATCAGATTGATTTTACAGCTTTGGAGACTGTACCCAGTCCTTGCTCAGACACTCTAAAACAAAGCACGTATTAGGCACAGCAGGACGGGTGTCTCTCATATACAGCCCTACGGAAAAATCTTATCTTCCCTATTGCCACATCTCACCCACTGCAGCTCCTTCCTTGTCCCTGCAAGAACAGCTCCACGGAGCCCTCAGGGCTGACCCGGCCACCCTTCAGGGACAGAGAAGGGAACAAATGAAACCTAAAGCTGGGCAGATGTTGCAAAGTGCTCACCTTGACCACTATTTTTTACAGCTGCAATCCTTCAGGTGTTCACATGAACCTAGTCAAGTTTTATTAACCTCCGAAACCCAGTGCAAGGCGACACCACCGATGCATCAGAATCAAACTACATTAATTTCATCTCTTTAAAGCATAACTAATTTCAGCAGTCAGCCAGCACCGCAGAGGCTGCTGAGAACATTCGTTTTTCAATACAGCCTCAAAAATGGAAGGAAACCAAGAAACTTAAGCAGACCTTTAAAACCACAGCTAGCCTGTGAAAACACACTTTAAAAACAAGCATGAGAGGCTATGGGACTAGACAGGAGGGGTGATTCATGTAAGGAGTCACCACCCGGGCTTGGAGAGGAATTTAAACTCGGTGATGAACTCAAAAAGCCACCCTGCAGGGAACAGCTGGGTGTTATCTCAGATAGTGCCAGGCCCTGGCCTGGCTGCAGCCACTCAGGGTCCAGCACCGCAGCCATCAAGCGCTGCTGATGCTCTCTCTGGGTGTTCTGTCAGCAAGGCAGTGGGAGAGCAGAGGGTGCGGCTGCAGGAAGGGGCTGCCTCCCCCGGCTCCTCTGTTGCAGGAGCACTGGGGAATGTTCCTTCCCCTCCGGTCACCCCAGCGCAGAAGGGAATAAACGGGCCAAAGGGCGACAAACGCAGCGCAGGCGTTGGAAAGCAGGATGTGCCTGAAGCCCTGCGATGGTATGAGCGGGCACAGCGGAAAGGCCGCTGGGCTGGGCCCTCAGCAGTTTAGTCACAGAGACCCATTAAAAGAAGCCAACGTGTTGAATCTTAATAACAAGAAACAGAAACTTTCTTCTGCAACTTTCCGGGTCTAGGATGTGGTTAAGGAGCCACTTCGCTTTCTGCATCTCTCTTTGTCAGGTAGGAACACAGACTGGTAAAGAAACATGGAGGATTTGGCTTGATCTTTAATTAATTCTGGGAAATTAAAATGTTGCACAGAATAGCAGGTTGCTGCTGATCAGTCTGCTCTCTGCCGTGGAGCAGGTGCATCCAGTTTTGTCTTTGGCATGGTCAGATGTGTTGTGGTACCTTCCAAATGCAATAGAAACCTAGAACAGCTACCGGGAAAGGACAGACTTTCACTGACGTCTCTTTCAGATAAGAGTGTTCTATGGGAATAAAAGAAAACGGTCTTTAAAATCCTCAAGGCCACAGTACATTTATTGTTTCACATCATTATCCATCAGAGTCATTCTTCAGGCTTCTAACAGGCATTGGGCGGGGTCTACCGATCCAGTGCATCTTCCTTTTTCTTTTTTATTATTATTGTTGTTTGGAGATGAATTCTCTGGGATGTCCCTTCTGACAAGTCTTTCAGTTACAGGAGCAGCAGGAGTGCTCATGTGGGATGGTCTGGTCTGACCAAGTGGGATCTAGGGTGGCAGGAGGAGAGCACGATACCAGAGCTGAGCTTAGGGAGCAATGGGAAACGGGAGGACGAGGAAGGCAAACGTCTTGCACTCTGTTCCCTGAGACGGCTCCCAAAGCACTGACCAGCTTTCTGCCTGTGGTCACACTGACCAAGGGTTCACACAGAGCTCACCCGAGTCACTGCAGAAGTTCCTGACGGGACCAAGCCCAAACACATCTCTGGGGCAGACCCAGAGGAAGCAGATCTTGTTCCCACAAAGGTTTCTGCCTGCGAGGCCGAGCTAACCAGCTCCGGCAAACGGGAAGCAGAAGAGAGAGTTTTACCAACCATATTGGCAGATTCTGACTTCAGGAAAAGAACTTCTGAGTAGCTATTTATTCCCTGGCAATGCAGATTGAGTTACAGGAATAAACACAGATCAATTAACTTCGGAACAGCATCTAGCATTCCTTACAAACCCTGCCAGAAATCCTTCACATCTTACCCAGGATGCTGTCTCTGCGAACAAATGTCGGGTTGGAGTACGGCTGTGTGTATGTGTGTACAGCGATATTCACTTGTACAGAAATGTTAAATCCTCAAGAGTAAGTATCTTCAGTTGGTGAAAATCAATTTATTTTTTCATACAGGATGGAATTGAAAATCTTAAGCCTGAAAGTTACTTTCTTGCCAATTTCACTGATAAAAAAGCATCTATGTCTTGGCAAGATGCCTTGTAGGGGCTCCTCTAAACTATTCCATTAATTTATTTGGGTGACTGGTCTTGAAGCTTCTGTTATTAAAGGCAGTTCCTGAGCTGTGACTCTAAAGAATGAATTCAGAGGCGCTGTCAGTGTCGTCACAATTGCTGCATTCAGAGGGGCTGGTACTCAGCTTTTCATACACGCATCTCATTTAGCCGGGTGTTATTAAGATGCAGAGAGCAGCGGGCCAGGTTCCGATGGTACTTATCCCAGAAGCTCCCCTCCCGCCCATCAGTGGGAGAGGTGGCTCACGGTGTGAACCACGGCTGCCGCGATCAGCAGTGTTCAGCTGCTGCCTTTGTTTATTAGCAATAATCTCCATCATTCCTAATGTGCTGGAGCTAACGTGCCAGGAAGAAGTCAGTGTCAGACCGTTTATCTTAATGCTTCAGAGCAGCCAAGCACTTCCTCATCTCCCTTCGGCAGCAAAGCAAAGTTGTGGCGGAGGGGGCCTGGGGACCCTGCGAGGGTGCACGGCCCAGGAGGGGCTCAGGGCTCTCTGGCTGCCACCAACTCAGATTTCTTTTACACTGCACATAAAAGCAAATGGGTATTCCACAGAGAAGAAATTTGCACCTAACCACAGCAAATATCAGCTCAAACCAGTAACTAACCCCAGTATGGATTTTTTTTTAAGGTAAATGACTTAAGCTGCTAAGTCAGATGGCCAGCAAAACAAAACGTACACGCACAAAGAAGAGAATGCAGCAAATTAAACAATTCCTGTGCATTCTTTACTGACTTTTAAAGTAGTACTAAGATGTTTGTGCTTAGCTGTACGTTACATTCCCAGGTGATATCATCCAAATGTCTAGAAATAATCAACCACCTCTGCAGTACGGCTGAAATATTCTGAGAGGAGGAAAGGGAGGAAGGAACAACTTTTCCCCTGATAGGAAAAAATGTACAGTGGTTGAAGCTCTCTGGAATTAGGTGTGAGCTGGAGCACTGTGAGCTCCTCACCACGGCTGCTCCTTCGATTCTTGATTGATGACTGTTCTCACAATGACTGACAATGGCTCCTAAATTGGACTTCCAGCAAACAGCCCCGTCTATCAGCCTGCTAGTGCTGTGCTGAGAACTGCAGGTGGGGAAGTTTCACTTGGAAAAGGAGCGCTCTTATCTCACGGCACCCAAGTTAAAGAAACTAACAGGAAATAAATCCCCAGTGAGGAAGTGACAGGTTTTAGACTACGCGGAGAGCCTGAGTTTGCTTGGACCAGGGCCGTGTGTCGAGCCACCCCAGCTTGCCTGCCCTCCCCGGGGAGCCTTGGCTCTGGGGAAGACGAGGCCGCTGCAGCCAGCGGCGTTGTGCTGTGGGGGGACAGCCCTCCTCTGCTGAGGGGCTCGGCCCCCAGCTGCCAGGTCTCTCTAGAGGGGCTGTCACAGCCGACGCGAGCAGGCAGCGGTGGGTAGCTGCGGGCGGGCAGCGGGCCCTCGCCCAGGCGTGCTCCAGGCAGAGGATGCTCCCGGCCACAGGCGCCCCCATCCAGGATGCCCGGCGTGGGGCTCAGTGAGGCGCAGCCGGAGCTGGGAAAGCGGGGCCCCTCCTGGCACTGCAAACCACAGCCAAGTCCTTTCAGCTGGTCAGAAGCCGTGATTTAAGAGAAAAGTGTTTTTTTCTCTTCCAGGGAGCCCTGTCTCATGTAATTTAAGTTGTCTGAAGAGCTACAATGCCTCATGCAAGTCCTATTAGCTTCACTAAATGCAGACTATTGATTTTTTGCCAGTTTATTTTGCTCTATGCTTTAAACTGGGAGAACACTGATGTTGTTTAAGAGCTCTGTGTCAACATCCAAGGAGTATTAAATGCAGGAAGAGCAGGAGAGAAAAGGAGAGCTGGTGAACCCAGAGGCCTCTGATGTGAACTATATAAATGTTAAACAAGTCCTTATCAGCAAGCCAAGTGTGCTGTTCATTTCAATTACCCATTGTAATGCACTGATATTTAATAATCCTTTTGGAGGCTACATTTCTTGCTGCTCTTTGAGGTTTGATAGATGCCACAAATCTACCTTACAGGCACTGGTCCAGATTTTCAAGTGAGGGAGATTATCCTGCCTCTTGAATGAAGTTTGCTCTGGCACATCCACAACTGCATGTTCATCAAGTGGATTATTACAAGCAGGAGCTTTAACTGAGAAGAAATGAGTCCGTGGTTATTTCAGGCAGGAGAAAGGGTTAAAGACAGAGGAGCAGCCTTTGTCACTGCACTACACTAACGCACTTTGGGGTGTTTAGGTTTTATTTAACTTTTGTTAAACATGCTGAAAAATGGAGGTGGACAGGCAAAGCATCTGAAATAGAAAGCATTAGGAGGGACTTTTTTAATTAGCTAATTTGCCATTATTTATAGTGCTTTTATCAGAAGAACCTACGCTGGGACATTTGGGGTAATAGTAAAAAAATGAGGGAGGGATGTGACAGCAGCAGTTGGGATGGGCTGGGGCTCCATCTCCTGCTGTCTTGCAGAAGGACAGAGACCCCAAACACAGACAGACCAGTTAAACCAGCAAGTGCAGCTCCTGCCGCAGCGGCTCAGCCCTCACCCCTGCTCAAGGCACTGCACAAAAACCCACCAGCCCCTCCAACTTATGGGCAGCTCCAGGCTCTTCCCAAGCGGTGCTGGCGAGGAGGTGGTTTCAGCTGACTAAGCTGCCTCTTATACATTAAGAAGGCAAAAGGAGATCCCAGAAAAATAAGAAAACAGGCAGAAAGGAAGAATGGCAGCTATGCCTTTTGTGACAGCCTGCACAGAGACAGTTCAGCAGGTAGGCGCAGACAAATGCTGTATTTCAACTGTTACAGGAAGACATAAAATAACTGTTTCTTCCCACCCAACACATCTTCCAGAAGAAGAAAAACACATTCACATGAATAGGAAGCTAGAAAACATATTCCTCCTTTTTTAACAGAATGGCAGCCGACAGTGATAGAATATCCATGCCTATTTTTAGCCATAAGACAATCTTCTTGAGTATTTCTATGCTTCTGTTTATGTGGATACGTTAAATTTGTTTGGCAGTTGCACGTATCTCAGAGGAAACATGTTTCCTTGCGATGCTTGAGGAAAGGAAAACTACAACAGAGAGCGTGCAAAAGAGAAAAACATGCCCCCTGAAACGTTCTTTGTCTTCTCTCATTGTGCAGAAACATTACAGGACGTACACAGCTCTGGTTAGGAAACTAATCCATTTAAGCAGAGATGCTGATAGCCTGTCACACTAGCAAGGCTGCGGGGCATGGAGGCAGGGGCTGGCGGCACCTCGCTGAAGGGAAGGAACAGTTCAGTCCCACCTACAGGATATGGCCTCTGGAGCAGCAACTTTTTCTGCTGAGCATCTGCACAATCTGTGCCAAAACCTTTGCCTCCTGTTCCAGCAACGTGAAGCCAAACAACATTGGGCAGCGAGGGCAGAGAGATATTTAAGACAAGCTAAACACTGGTAGTAATTCCATTGTGTGATCTGTTCTCAAATTGGTGTAATTATTATTCACTGAAAAGACACAAGGTTTCAACCAGTAGAAGATTAATTCTTCTCTTGGGGCTGGGGGGGCATCATTTTTCCAGAAATCCAAAATTTCCACATTTGAAAAAATGTGGGCTTTCATGAGCAGCAAACCCACGGCACTTGTTAAGAACAACGAGGAAGGAATCCAGCGAACGCTCACGGCCGACTACGCCCTGCTGATGGAGTCAACCACCATCGAATACATCACCCAGAGGAACTGCAACCTGACGCAGATCGGGGGGCTCATCGATTCCAAAGGCTACGGGATTGGGACTCCCATGGGTAAGTGACAGCGGAGGGGTTCTGGGGGCACCCCGGAGCAGGGGTAGTTACCACAGACGTAACAAAGCAGCGGATTAAGACAATCCACTGCCGACAGCAAATTCCCAAATACCAAAGCTTACGCTGCCCGCCTGTTGGAGAGAGGTTTGAGCAGCCCCACTTTGCACAGACACATTCCCCCCGGTGTCATTTTTGTCCGGCCTTCCCTCTGTGTGTAATGGTGCTCCCCCTCCCCAGGGTCGCCCTACAGGGACAAGATCACCATTGCCATCCTCCAGCTCCAGGAGGAGGACAAGCTCCACGTAATGAAGGAGAAGTGGTGGCGGGGGAATGGCTGCCCTGAGGATGAGAACAAGGAGGCCAGCGCTCTGGGCATCCAGAACATTGGTGGGATCTTCATCGTTCTGGCAGCAGGCTTGGTGCTCTCCATCTTCGTGGCCATGGTGGAGTTCATCTACAAGCTGCGCAAAACGGCGGAGCGTGAGCAGGTACCGATTTCCTCCGTTTCCCTGCGCCACCTCTAGCCCAGCCACTGAGGACTTTGCACGCTGATCCCAGAGGGAGGCAGGGAGATGGGCAGAGGGATTCAGCCCTGCCTCTGCAACCTGGGGGTCCAAGGGCCCCAGCCCCCCCAAAATGCCATCCCCTAAGGCTCATTGCTCTGTCCCACTTGGTCAGCCTCAGGTGAGGGGACAAATCATGGCTACTCTGATCAGGGTCATCTACTGCTGCAGTAACTAGGCTAATAAACATCTGTAGAGGAATTTTGAGCAAGCCAACACATATATATAACGGAAATACGGACAGAGGTCTCTGGAAGAGACCTTTCAGAGCTGTTATATCCACCTGCCACCATCACACACAATCGCGTTGTGTGTTCCAGGTGTAACGTACACATGCATGAAGTCTCCAGCTCTTCCCCCCAGCCCTGTTCAAAGAGCCTCAAGGAACTTGTCAGGGTCCACCAGGAAGTCTCATACTATCTTACAACTGTTCACACCACTTACACAATCAGCTCATCCCACCCGCAGTGGCTGATTAGTGCTCAGGAAACAAGAGACTGCTGCTGTGGTTTTCCCTCTTCCTTGCGTGTCATGGTGCAGTGAGTGGAAAGTGCAGTTGTGTGCATGACCAGAAATCAAAGTGAGCTGCCCACGTGCTGGACTAGATAGATGAAGGAAAACTGCCCACTAGCAAGCCCAGCAGGATTCGATAGCCCTCTGATTCCCAGCACATAAATCTGCCAGACCCCCAGCAGGGATCACACAAAGCACCGGCACTCCAATGGCCGCCTGCAGCTCGGCCTTTTTGCAGGATTTAGTGCGACAGAGGTACAATTCTTGCCAGAGGAGAGAGGGGTCAACCAGACACCCGCGCAGCACTGAAGTCCCGCTAAGCAGAGCTGACGCCTTACGCACAGGCTAAGCCTCGTGCCTGCCCTCTGCAGAGCCTGGTTTCCGCTCCCTCCCGCTCACAGAGGGGTTAGCGGAACATTCCGCCGGCGGTAACGGTGCTTTTTGTCCCTGCTCTCCCCAGCGCTCCTTCTGCAGCGCCATGGCCGATGAGATCCGGCTGTCGCTCACCTGCCAGCGACGGGTCAAACACAAGCCCCAGCCACCCATCATGGTGAAGACGGACGCCGTGATCAACATGCACACGTTCAATGACCGACGGCTGCCAGGGAAGGACAACATGACCTGCAACACTGGACTGGCACCTGTGTTTCCCTAGGGAACGGGAACGGGGGGGCGGGAGGGAAGGAGCTGCAGGAGACGCGATGGGGGAAGAAGCTGCGGGAGACGTGATGGAGGAAGAAGCTGCAGGAGACGTGATGGAGGAAGAAGCTGCAGGAGATGCGATGGAGGAAGAA
>JAAGNO010022037.1:0-41307 GCA_033439905.1 Ceryle rudis
TCTTTCTTTCTTTCTTTCTTTCTTTCTTTCTTTCTTTCTTTCTTTCTTTCTTTCTTTCTTTCTCTCTCTCTCTCTCTTTCTTTCTTTCTTTCTTTCTTTCTTTCTTTCTTTCTTGAGATTTGTCTCTACTTTGGGATTTGGTTTGTGAGAAAGCAAAATTATGGGAGGTTTATTTGCTAATTCATCTAAAAATGAGCCCTTGCATTTCAGCACCAGGAAGAGTAATGAACTGAAAGCTAAAAATATATGATTTGAAATTTCTGGTGCACATCTGAAAAATGTAGCCACTGGAGATTGTTCTCCAGAATACAGAAACTGGGAAACACACAATAACATTGCAAACTATATCATTTCAACAAATTGTCCTCAACAAGATTTTTGACAAGGAACTTAACCTTTCCACAGCCTAGTCTACACACAGATGCTCTTATTTGGTATTGCTCATCAACAGTAGTAAGCCTGATGACAACCATTAGCTTTTATTGCAAGCTCAGCAGAATGTCCCCTATACCCTCCCGTGGCGGCTTAGGTAAAGCACTTAGGTTCCAAAACCGGATAAACATTTGTATAGAAGCTACACTGTAATGAACGTAACTGAGGTATCGTGATGCATTCATCACTTTTGTCACAAATACAAGGGGTTCTTTTTCTTCTTCCTTCAGCCTACCTCATGAAACAACCACAGTGTTTAAAAGCTCCTCCTGTTAAAGCCAAAATTAAAAATTATTCTATGAATTTATGATTTTCAAACTTAAAACTTAAATGACACAAGATCAGAATTGTGAATTTCTTAGCTTTTTCAATCCTTTTGAAGCATTCACAACTGGCTGAAATTAGGTACCTAATTTAGATACGCAAGTCAGGAAGCTGGTCTCTTTGGGATCATAGAATAATCAGTGAATTAAAACCAGGCTTATTAGAATTCAGAAGAAAAATTTCCACATCCTCTGGGGATCTTCTGAAATAAACTGAGTACAATCCAAAATTTCAGTGTATTTTCTTTCTCATAGATGTTTCTCTACAATGAAAAACGCACTCCCTCAAAGAGGGGTTGTTTGAAAAAAAAAATCTGTTAAATATCTCCACGGAAACAGTTCTGCAACTAGTAAAAGTCTTTCATAAAATTAGCCCACTCCAGAGGATTTATTTTTTGCTAGCATATGTGATCCACCATAATTACTTTCCTCACTTTCTTACACACACATGCAAAGAATGCAGAGGAAATCTTGCAATTAGATATGCTGGGGGTTTATCTGTAATCAACTGTGTGTGGCATGACTGAGACATTTGTTCATAATTTTCTGCAAACAGACTTCTGTATTTATGAAGCTGTTGGTTATGCATAACTTTATTCATAAGTATATCACAGCCTAGTATGGTTTGAGAAACTATTGGTATTTAATTACTTTTGTCTATTAGGTACTTTGTGAAGCTGCTTGTGAGTTACATGGTCAGTTGTTTCCTCCAAGCTGTAAATAAATAATTAGTCTCTTTTTCTGAACTGCCTATATATATATATATAGCCTTTCCCAGGACCTGGGATGAACAAATGTCCATATGAATGAGGGTACAAAGAAGAACAAAAACGGAAAACTGTCTGAGTGTGGTTGAACTGAGTGCAGTTGAACACACACCTATGAATACTGCTTTACAGTATTTACTTAGCTTCAAACTGTAGTTTGCTTTTTTCCAAGGACTGATGAGAGAAGCATATGTTCCTGTAGTACAAGACAAGAGACACCAGTAATGCTCTCTTCTAGAAATTATATCCTCCTTCTCTTAACTTAGACTTCATAACCATTTCAGATACTGTGACCCAAAATGTCTTCTTGTAGATCTCAAAGCAGAATGACAGTATGAAGCAGAATGCTTCTGCCTGCAGTAATTTGAAACTGAGCCTGTGCTTGAACACTTGCTTGTGTAGAATTTTCAAGCCAGGCCTCCAAAACCAGACTTCTCAGCCAACACTGGTCATTTTGTATCCCCCAAAAGGTGTGTATGTATTAATGCATCAGGATGTTCCATCTAAAAATTATGCTCTTGGCTTGAGCTGTCCCTTCAGTATAAACATATTAGCTCTCTAATGTTTGTGTATCTGCTTGACAACTCTCTAGCCATGCGGATGGAATTCTGCCAACCAAAATTTTTCGATTCATCCTTAATGTAAATACTTGCTTTGAAGTGCTCCAGGTTTATTGAATGAACAAATACCTTGTTTATGTAAAATATTCAGGGAAAATTTCCACAACCCTTCAGTATATAATTGCAGTTTGCCTTCGGATTCATAGAGTATATCAGCAGGACTGTTTTAATATGCACTGAGGCTCTCCTATATGGTACAACCTTAGAACAATGCTTATTCTGAAAGATAAAATGGGGTGAGTAGGAAAAGCTGAGGAAAACAAAGCAAGCTGGCTTAAGCCAAAATGTTCAAATCTAAATACCTAAGGTTAAGCACTTAAAGTCCTATCTGCATACCAGTCACATAGATATTCTTTTTAGAAGTGACTAGACTTTTAGAGGCATCTTAAATGGCTTTCCTGACAAAGATAATACTGGCAAATCAGTTTATCTCCAGTCTTGTCTTTATTTGCCACTTCTGCAACTGATCTGTACAGTGTACAACTGGTTGTTCCAGGAAGCTCCAACCCAGCTGCACTGTGTATATGGCAGGTGCATTCATATGTGTGGGGTGGAGAGGGTATGTAGCATAGTGTAGGATCCTATTCCAGATGGAGAAAATGTGTCTCTAAATATGTATCTCTCGTCTAGACTTTAATAGCCACCAGCAATGGCTTTAATCTAAGGAGTACAATGCTCACACTGATATTCATATCCTCCTTTTTTATTTGGTAATTCTACTTTTGAATGCACCACGTTTATGTTTACTAATTGAAAGTCAGGTTCCATTTATTCTCTGCTGATTAAGATAATCTCCTTTGGTGGGGAAACAGGAAAAGTATATAATATCAGTGTATGCTTCTGAAAGTTATTATGGCTTCTTTAGCTTCTACAGATTTTCTTCATCTGGAAGAACATACACTGAAATCAAAGAAGTTAAACTTATTCTGGTTTTAAAAATTCTTTGTGGTAATTTTAGTTCAATAAGGTGAAACTGTATTCTTAACATGGGCATGCTTTACAACTTATTAAAATTCAAATCTTACTAGACTGTATGAAGCATTTAGTGAGGAAAGTCAGCTGCCATTGATGTCTTAAATCCAGAGGTATTCTTGTACAAGCCTCACCTTCTAAGAGCACCACCAAGTAACCAACTTCTGTTTCTATGCATCCCATGAAAGTAGGACTGGAAAATATATTTCACTTCTGCCAGTAAGGCCAGGTTCCAGCGAGACCTGGAGTCTCTCCAAAATCTGGGAAAGAAGCCAAAGGGGAGTCCCAAAAATAGGTCCCTCTCAAGCAAAAAAGACATTGGCAAGTGTATTTACCTCCCAACAGATCAGCACTTGTAAAACCCTACCCCATAGAAATATTGTCTTTGAGGACAGTTCATTGGCGATTTACACAGACAGTGGTTAACTTCTTCCCTAACACAAGGTAGCTTCTAGCACTTGGGATACCATCCATGGGATAAGACTGTTCTACTGTTTTATAAATCTTGTATTGTGACCACTTTTTAAAAGATTCCCACTCACTATCTCATAGAGCTTGTAACTACACTTACAGATGACTAATATGCTCTATTATTTACAGTAAATACATTTACCTCATTAGTAAAACAGTAGTGTCATGCTCATCCATGTTACATGAAGAATAATCTCAACTATTTTCAAATGAAGAATCTCAGCTAGATTAGGCTCCTGTTCTGTATTGCTCCTGTAAGAGACAGTGGAGAAATGATCTTTCTGCTGACTATACAGGAAACTGAGGGAGACTAGTCCCTCAACTTAGGTTTGTAAACCAGATGTCTAATGTTAAGCCATGTGAGAACAATGAACTTTCATGCTCACTTTCACTCTCACTAAATTAAATGGGTAAGAACTCTCATTCCTATGTTCTGTCACCTTCATGCACCAACAGTATGAATTAGACCCGCAGTCATACATTATTACCCTTTAGTCTGTTTGCTTAGTATCCAGACACCTCATTATTTAGCCACATGATGCATATAATGACAGTTGCTGCCATTAGGATGCCATTCCTTCAAATATTTCAGAAAGGCTTGAGAAAAGTGCTGGATAATGTTATGACCAAAAGGTAACTGCATAGTCATGGAAGATTATGATCAGAAAAAACAGCATTATGGTTCAGGGCTTACTGACAGACTCCCTCATCTAAATATGTAGCTCAGCACAAACTGAGGGGAGAACAGTAATTGATTATCTTTTTAGTTTGTTTCTCTTACAGTAAAATGTCAGGAACTGGGTAAAGCTAGAAACAGAATGTTGCTCCAGATGGGTCAGTGATCTCATGTGCTACATGGAATTCAGAAATCCCAGAATCATGTATGTTACAACTAAAAAATTATAAGTGGTTTGAATACGTGTGAACAGCTGACTTTTTATTTCATCACTGACTGAAAACAGCTATTTAAGAAACTAGTTTCATGCTAATTTCTTAAAGCTTCTCCATTTTTTTTTCTCCAGTGAGCTAAAATTTTTTATTGACAGTGATCCCATCGTTTATTTGCTAGCTTTGATACCATTCTAAATCCCTGCACAAATAAAATGTTTCTGTGGTCAACTGCAAAGGACGTGATGGCAAGAGGAGGAAGACGTGCAGATATGAGGTCCATTCATCTCTGTACAGACTAACAGAAGCCAGGATATTTCATCAGGAACACTGTTCCCAGTGTACTACCTCACTCAACCCTTCTTCAATCGCTGCTACCTTTCAGTTTGAGAAAAACTGAAATCACCTATGAAGGGGAAGTGCTTTCCAACACCTCCTGCATCTCAGTAGCTGGGATGCACCTTGGGTCTCACTAGACCCAGAAGGGGTATGACTGCTCTGCAAAACAGTTGCTGTAAATCTCTTTCTGCTCAATTATATTCTCTTCTTGTTCTTCATAACTGAATCACAGACTATCTGAAGTGGTTCCAGCGTTCAAGGACCTTCTTTGCTTTCTGAAAAGTGCCCAGACAAATTTCTGAGTCACTCGCATGCATCAATGACAAAAAGTTTTGGCAAATGATGGCATCTTTTAATAACTAAAGGACGTGTCAAAGTGAGGATTAAATATGTGCTCACCATCGTGAATGGCTACTCACCCAATGTCAAAACAAGTAAGTTCCACTTATGCTGGCAAAGATGATCACATATAAAGTCCAGCTTACAAAGGTCTTTCTAGTCTTTGTCGAGCCCATAAAATAAAACAACTCCATAACATAAATCAAAAAGAATTCAAAATATCTCTCTCAGGCTGGTAATAAAGGCAGTTCAGAGGTCTGTGCTAGAGCCAAGCATGGCAAAACACCAAGAAGAAAGGAGATGGAATCTTCCTGCCCCATAACCTTTTATACTTGGGTCACTTTAATTGATTCTTACTCCATTACCTGGTTACTGGGTTCTCTCAAATGGCTTTATTTTCCCTGATTATCTGAAAGGTAGGCACTAAGTTCCCATTCCTCGGAGAGTTTTAACTTCTTCCCTGTCCTGTGTTGAATTAATTTCCCACTTTTTAGCTGTATTTCAGTTGAAGATGTTGAACATAGCTGCTTATTTTCTTGATACAGACAAACTCTCCCCTCTCCCTCAACCATGAAATTTTTTCACTGACTTTAACTTGGTCTGACTGGGCTATAAACAAACTATTCAAATAATCTGAAAAGCCAGTATCATTAAATAAATCTTTTCCATTCATCAATTTAAATGGATCTGTTTGGACATAACTGAACCATGCTGTCTTTACATGACAGAAGTATTGCTTTGTTCTTTCTCTATGCAATTTCTTCCTCAAAATGTTTGCTCTTAAGTAGGTTAATTGTTTTCCTCTGCTCACATTGAGTCTGTCAGGAAGGTAAGTGCACAGCTAACCTTAACACACACTTCCCCAGGAAAGAGAGTAATTTATCATCACAAGAACTATAGCACATCTAGGAGACATTAATAGTTTGCCAGCCAAGTGACCTACATATGGCAAGGTAAGGCTACAATCAGCAAAAGAAATCTTATATACACAAAAGGAGCACAACTCCATCTGGTTCGCGTTGCCATCTTGCTTTTATCTCCTTCTGCTGAAAGTTTTGACTGCTTCTTTGACTGAGCATCTCTATCCTAACAAGAGAGCAATTGTATGCAGCAACACAGCATTCTCACACGGTTATGATTATGTGCTGGTGGGAAGGCCTGGAGAACTACTAAGGGTGTATAAACAGCAACAAATTAGTTCCTCCTTCCTTAAGTGGCAAGTGTAAAAGGAATAGTGCAAATGTGTACCAATGTCTTCCTGAAAAAACCTGTAAAGATCTAGGGGTCTGTTTGCACATCCATCATACCGATAAGCACTGGTTTTGTCATGTATAAACCATCACACATTGATGTAGGCTTCTTAGTCTCCACAAGGCACTGTAACACTCCAAACAGTGTGCACCTTTAATGGGCTGGTTTGAACCACTCTTCCTGCTGAAAATCCCTCTCCATAGCGGTTATCACCAGGTGGCACCATTGCACAGCCTGCCAAGCACTTTTCCCAGTGTGTGAGCAGACGTCCATTCTTTGGAGGACACGTTGGTAATAGAATCGCTGATTATATTTTGTTAGATAAAGTTTTGTCGTGTCAAAGGCAGGATAATTTGCTCTCTGCTTTGCTCTCTGATTGAAATCAATCATTTAATGCAAAATTACTCCCTAGCAGTGGGACTTTGTAAAAGAAGAGAGCATCCATCTGCTCTTTTGTGACTACTGCTCCCAGGACTTGATGTATGTAACAAAACAAACTACATTTAGTACACATCCACACTGTCATTGATTTCTCCTCCACTAGGAAGTCAATGTAGAAGATCCCTATATGTTTACTACTATTCAACAAAGGAAAACAACTATTCTGAGGGAAGGGTAAAGCTTCAATTAGTCTGAAAGTTCAAGTAGACTGAAATACGACGTGGGATGTAACCTGCACCACTGTGTCTATATTGCAAGGTACACGAGTAAACAGGACACACACACACACACACGACTCACTTTGCGGCACTAAGTTAATTTCTCTTAGTTCAAAATGGGGAGAGTGAGCATTCACACTAAGTTTGTGCATATCGTTCTTCAATGGTCACTGTATGTTGTTCAAAATCACGTTCAGCTAGATGCCCCTCCATTGGCGAGGCATGGGAACACTAACATTTTTTAAGAAGTCAAATGAACTACGTCTTGGTGTGTTGCTGAATGCACATATCTTAAAAACATTCCATTCTATGATACCATGACCTCAAATAATGTTCACATAGCAATGCCACTGTAAGTTGTGCAGCAGGCATTAACAACCACTGCACAATTGCCTTTTTCATAGGAGGAAGGGTAGAATTTGTGAAACGTAAGTCCAGAAAATTCCCTAGAAATGCAGAGCAGGGGCTGAATTAATAAACCTTATTAACCCCTCATGGTCAGAAAGCATAAGGCACAACACTCACCACTGAAGTGTAAGCATTTCCCACTGCTCTGCCACAGAACTGAGCTGCCAGAGTGTTTCTCTGGTTTTTTTAAGAGTGTTGACTGTGCTGTTTCTGCTGGCTACCATTGATTTTTTAACTTTCAAAACAGCAAGTGGGATCAATGCTACCCATGCAAAAGGATTTGGGCTTTTTATTTTCCTTTTTAAATTAATTGTTTGCATGGATAACTGCAGTAGTCATATTGTAACATGTTTGGTTAGACAAAAATAACATTATATAGATGTTTTGTGTAAGAGCATGCACATACCAGTCTTGTGTATTGCAACCCTTAGATTTCCCTGAACAGCACTGCTTAAAAGAGCACTGCCTTCAGCAGACTGTACGTTAAGCAGTAACTATTCAACACCTATCAAACACTTCAACACTTAGTGTTACAGAAAGGGGACCAAAACTGTTTTCAAAACAACAAACCCTACAGCTAATGCCTATGATTTTGTCCCACTGCCTTCCCTGCTTCTCCATCCATCACCTTTGAACATCTCCTGCCTATTCATCAGTGGACAGAGTATGAACTGCAGAAATCTCACACTGAGCACTGAGCGTTGGTATATTTTCCTGCCATTTTCTGATAACAAAAAGTATTTCAGTAAGCAGGCCAGCTGTTGATCAAGCTATTAATCTTTGTGAACCAGAAATAAAAAAATTCACAGACACGACCTACAAATATACTAATTTGTTGAAACTTAGACTGCCTAGTACTTGTTTTCAGGACTTCCAAAGCAAATCAGAGGTTCTGTGGGACACGAGCTTGTGTTTCATTCTCTCAAAATCTATGCTGAAGTGAGGGTCCTACTGGCCTATGACGTGAGCCTTAAGATGTTAACTTTTGAACCAACTGTATTAAAGGTGCAGGCTATATTTATCCTCACCAGGAGCTACCCATCAGGGACTCATTTGGTCCAGTATGTAATAATTTGCTGTGACCTTTCAGTATCTGATTTTGTTTCTGAATACAAACTATATAACTTACATGGCAGTTGATGTCAGAGTACATAAAAAGACTGGTTATGCCACTGTTTCTTTGTTTTTCTTGTTTCAAAATTAGTTTGATACACTACATTGCTTTTACACTTTATTTTCAAGAATAATTTAGTTTATAGTACTTGCTGAGATGTAATACAACTGGCATTTACGCAGCACATCCTGCAAAATTATACTATCATACAGAATTAGAAATTACTAAAACCCAGTGATTGTTTCTAGCCTGTTATCCCTAGTGTAAGTAATAATATTAGGTACTCATGAAACATGCTAAATAAATAGACTCTGCCTTTGCCCAAAAAAGAGGCATGATACAGGCAGCTGAGGTTTAAACATTCCCTGACCCTTAGCAGTGTGCCTCGTGTCTGACCTAGAGGTGATTAGTTCAGCCTTCGAATTCCATTCAGCCCTTGACCTTCATTCTCAGACTGTCATCACAGGTGCCAATTAGCGGCAAAACATTTTGCTGGGGGATCCTGTGACTGACCTGAGCATGAAGGGCTCTGTATCCCATTACCTCTTCTGCACAGACCAGCTCCCCCTTTTCACTCTCTACTGATCCTGCTCTGATACGCTGTAGAGATTATCTGAACTGGCCTGTATTTGCATAGTAAAGTGACAGCTCTTTACCACACACACCATCGACCTGTTCATTTCTCCACAGGTCTGTACGTAAAGCAGGCTTTTGTCTCTTGCTCTCCTGCCACACTGCTGTGAAGCATCTGGCTCTGTCTTCTTGATATGTGTTTACCCTGGAAGTATCAAAAGGTTGCTACTAGATTGTTACTAAGCCTACTCAAGACCAATCAAAGACATATTCCCTCAGTACCTTTTCTTAGCACATGAGTTCTAGTCCCCAACTATTTTCATTGGCCTTCATTGAACTTGCTTCAGTTTATCAATTTGATTATATTTTTTTTATACTGAGAGACCCAGAACTGGATGCAGTATTCTAGATGTGGCCTAATGAATGCCCAGCACTGCCATGTAATGCATTAACAGAATTTTCAGCTTGCCACGTGTACCCAAAATGTTCCATCATTAAAGTTTTGGAAAGAAGGTGACAATGAACCTCTTTTGTTTTTGTACATAGAAAGTCACCAAAGACAAGGTCAGAAGCAATTAATTTTGTAACTTAAATATTTAATGAAGAATAATTGGAAAGAAACTAAGATATTGTTTCCCTTCAGGTCTGTGTGTTAATGCTGCAGCATGTCTGGGAGGTTATTAAGATAGTAGATGGATACCTCTTTATGAGAGAGCAGCATATTTTAGTGCACTTTATTGTGTGTGTGTATATACATACACAATATATATGTGTGCATATATATATAAAATATTTGTTCCCCTGTATTTCAAGTGCATCTGGAGGACTCTGTTTCTAGACTTGCTAGGGATGTCATGGATAAACACATAATTATCACGAGATGCAGAAATAATGGAATTCTACTGTGCCGTGGCTTTCAGTAATTATTTCCAATAGACATCTATCACCTTCATAATTTCTTTGGTGTAGTCTATGTCAAAAATATCCCCTACTTTTCTTCCCCTGCATACTAATGCAACTACTCAGCAGCTCTCATTAGCAAGTAATCTTCAAACAAAATGGTATCTGCCTAAAATATGGGCAACTTTCAGGAAGAAAATTGGAAGGCTGATGTGACTTTGTTGTCATCTTCAAAATCAAATCCACGGACTCCTGCTGCTGGAGTTACATTTTAGTCTGACATCAAAAGCAATTGTTCAGAATCAATGTAGCTCAGTCTTTTAGCTTTAGCTGATCTTTCTAGTGACTACAAAACACCAGGTGCACACCTACTCCCCAGGATGCATCCAGGAACTAGACTATGTTAGAGACTAATGTCCTACTTATATTTTAGTTCAGATAATTAGATTCATCCTACTGAATTCTTCCTGCAAGATCATTTAAATACAGATGAATCTTCTTCATTTTCTCACCCAAATAGTGCACAGACTGTTAGATGATTATAATCTTGTATTTGAGATGGCTAAGTACCATTGGAAACGCTGAAGTGATCTCTAGTTATGATTTACACAACCCAAAGCTTGTCTTTGAATAGTTGACTTTTGTTTACATTCATCACAAAGTGACAGTAGAAACACCCAGGTAACACCCTCTCATTTATAACCAGACATAAGGATGGCATCCTGCATCCTTGTGTAGCAATTACTGATAACAATCTAGCTTTTGGAAAGTAAATACTCTGTATCATTCCAAGGAGGCATTTAAGGAACGTTCAGCATAAGATCTAACATACAACAACAGTACATTACACCACAGTATTTGTTACAAAGTGAGGCAGCGCTGCTACAGATGCTGAATTTACTAACTATGCTCCAGACAGCTGTCTTGTAGCTAAAGTACAGATGCCAGCACCATAACTACTCCATCTGAGAACACAGCCCATGGATTTCAGGGGTCTGCAGCACTGCATGATGACTTTTCACATTATTTGTAATTGCCCATATGATCTATTTTTTGGATTTTAAAATATATTTCATAACCTCTTTGATTTGTAGTGGATTTTATTGTACTTCCTTTCTTTCTGACTCCTGGAAAGTCTGTATCTATATATATATAGCTATACTCACAACACCCAGCAACATAAACTTCCGTATAATAAATCATATTTTGCATTTTACAGTGAGCATATTTGCTTTACTAATCACAGAGCCTTACAAAGGCCTGGAATGTTCAGATGATGGGAAATCAGGGAAATTCCTTCTCTGGTAAGGGTTCAACTCCAGCCTGGATTATTCTTGCACACAAGCCATTAACAGTGGATAGCTTTTGTCTGGCCTCTTGTCTTGGCAATTGGCAATATTGCAGACTGGCCCATAGCCCATCTCTATTTATACTGTATCAGGCTCAAGAAAGCTAAAGCAAATTGGATGGGCTTGAGGGCTGCAGCCTTCCAGCTCATAACGAGACTATTGGGTCTTAACTGAATGAGGATTATAGCTCTGTATGAGTCTCTGTATGAGCAATAGCCACTGTAACTAATCCAAGCTTTCTGCAATTGTTAAAAACATGAGATTTATGACTAAAATATGATGCCATGTTTCAGGGTTATCTAACTGTTATTTTCAAGCTTTAATCCATAAATTTGAGAATAGTAGATTTTTTTTTTAATGGCACCTATGATTCTTACATGATCATATGACTCCAATAGCTACCTATTTAAGGAAAACATACTGTAAAATCAGTACTGTCATAACAATTCACAACACTGCACATCTAAATGTTAAAGTCAACTACATCCTCAATGTTACACCCTTGCATTTCATCAGGCAAAACTAGTATCATAGCAAGCTAACATCAACCCAACTGTGACAGCTTTTCTAATGGTATAACAGTTTAATAATGGTATTGTGGTAATTCCCTTATATCCTAATTTCATGGACTGGAATTCCTCTCTGGCTAGCAGGGTATACCCATTAGAAGAAATGTAGGTTTAGGCAACAGCTAGATCTAGAGAAGTAAATTGAATTGGACTACCATCTAGATATCCAGCCACTTAAAAGCATTGCCATAATCATCTAGTGACCAAAGGACTTCCTGGAGTGGTCCTAGGCACCAATGGAAAGAGAATACAAGGGTGCCAAGCGCTATGAGGATTCCCTTGACTGCTCACAGCCACAGGACATGAAAGTGTTTCTATGGCTGGTGAACTGCAGGTCTGCTTCTATCAGGCAGAAAAGTCTAAGGAGATTTTTTCTCCTGGACATTGTAAATTACCATACAAGAAGCTGAACTGAAAGCTAAAGACACTGAATTCCTCACCCAGGAGAATCACTTTTATTAGCAAGAGTTTTCTTTTAAACTTTCACCTGTCCAGAACACTGTTGCTTATGCAGAATGCTCTTTTGCATCCATAACCTGTGTGTGTCACACACAAGAAGTAGGCTATCACTAGAGTTCAGCACCTGCACAGTCATTGGGAACCCTGGACAATTCACATATGATACCCTTCTTCCCTCACTGGTTCATTTAAGTTGTTCAACTACTTCCCACTTTAAGAAGAATGCCATGTGAATGGGATGAAGGGCACTGGGAGGACAAGACAACACTGTGAAACACCACTAGAATTCAGTAAAAAGCTGTAAATAACAGCACAGATTGAACAAGGAACTGATAAATTATGCTGGGCTGTGAATCAGCTCATAGCTGTAGTCCAACTGCCCAGCCACCGCACCACCGCGCTACTGGAAACAATGAAGCTCCAGGTCAAACTCCATGATGGGATGGATACCTTGAATCTAAAGCAGATTGTAATAGGAGTGAGAAACATTTTCATACTAGCAAGAGTCAGCATAGGATAAGATCTGAGTTCAGCATTGCTGCACTAAGACCGTAGCACCGTTTGAAAAACTGCTAGCCTATTACATCTGCCAACTCAAAAAAAACCAAAACCCAGCCAGCCAACCAACCCCAAAATTGTCGGTTTGGTGGCTGTTTCTTATTTCTGTCTGCAAACTTACTAGAGCTAGATATTTTGAAAGTAACATTTACAGGACAATATAAGTAAATATTCATGATTTGTTTCACAAACCCTGCCTTCAGGTATTGAATCCACAAGAATATTCTTTTTCTGTATTTCATCGTTAGGACATTTCTATAAAACCCAACATCTTGTAGGTATATATCATTTTACACATTTGTAACAAATTCCTAGGTAACCCAAAGAGCCTACAGGGAGTTTGCAGTAGGCTGTACAAAGTATAGGAATAATCATATTTAGAGATTA
Source organism: Ceryle rudis (assembly GCA_033439905.1). Classification (NCBI taxonomy): domain Eukaryota; kingdom Metazoa; phylum Chordata; class Aves; order Coraciiformes; family Cerylidae; genus Ceryle; species Ceryle rudis. The sequence goes on from JAAGNO010022037.1 coordinate 13,379, forward strand.
TCCATCCTCCAAAATCATTCCTTGGATTTTGAAAGTACATAGTTATTTCAATGAACGGTGCTTAGTCTAAAATGTGTCTCTCACCCCATGAACCTGCTGGAGTAAGTGCAGTTGAATGCCAATGCATGGCTGCATCAGTCTAAATTCTGCCTTGTGGACAGTGTCCAGGTTTGTGACATCTTGGATATGAGATTATCAGGCCAAAGCCCAAGCTTTCCATTTCTGACAATGATGCCAAGTGGAAATCATCCCAGCAGAGAGAGCCCAAAGAATGTTTTATGCATCATTAAACCCTGAAACAGGGATTTAAAATAGCTTTAGGTCCATGTGTGGGTCCTCTGTTGTGGTGAATTACATTTCCATGCATAGACTCTCTTCAGTTCATTCCATTATCAGCAGAACAATGTGTTAGTGAGGAGAATAATGTGTGAAGCTTATCAATAAAACATGTCTACTTTAATGATTAATTTTACTACAAGTCCAGATTCAGTATTGCAAGGTTCAGGGTTTTGAATTGTTGTATTTTTTCTAAAAACAATCAGAATACACCTTTGTGCAGGGACATGGCTTTTGGATTTCAAACCAGCTCAGTCATTACGCAATGCATAATTTTATGCATGTGTGTGTGTGTATACACACAGACGTACATATCTGCGTGCATGTGCTGATCAAGAGTGGTCATATGTCTCTGGCAAGGAACCAGTGAAAACATTCTGGATGTTCTTGTTTTATGCAACCTGCTGACAACAGAATCCTCATGACAGTCTGTCTGTCTTGGGCCATGCTTACTGCTGACAAGTAATGAACACAGAATTTAATTTCTCTGCTTCTACAGGGGGAAAACAAAAACAGCAAAAGAAAACAAGTCATATTTCAGCCTAAGCTTGAATTATGTTATAAAAATAGAACAAAGCTACTTGTTTCATATTTCAATTCTAATTATAGCCATCTCAAGACTTGAAAAAAAACATAAGAAACCCAGAATGATAAGAAGTAAGCATTATTGAAAGATGGATGTATTTGTGCAATATCTGACAGAATATTTTTCTTAAAACTTTAATGGAAATATTTTTAAATCAAACAAAAGATCTCCAGCACAGTCATTAAACACAACAGGTTAAAGGAAAATGACAAAGCTAATGGCAGCTTGGGTTCTAAATTGCTTTTATCTGCATTTTAATGTGATGAGAGCATTTCTTAACATTAGCAGATATTAGCCAGAACCACATGCTTCCTCTGATCTCATTGATTAGGGTGAAAGTCTCAGACTTCATACTTAGCTGAGTGGTGTTTGCAGACATTAAAAAATCGCATGAGCTCATACTGTGAACAAGTGAGAGAAGATTTGAGATGAGTCTTATTTAGAATACCTCTGGCTGATTTTTCATACTGCAGGGGAATTTTTTTTGAGAACTATCATGACAGAAAGCAGAATAATTATGGCATAGAAAATATTCCAATCAGGTAACCCTACATTGTTTATCTCTTGGGCAAATGCACTGACATGCGTTCAGAAACTTGGTTAACAAACTAAATAAAAAGTCTTCCTGTATTAAAGATCAACTTCCATTTTTAACTGAGGCAAATTTTATCCCAAACCAGATTTGTACTTTACAAATTTTAAAACAAATTCTGGTGCAGATAGGGCACGTTAACACAACAAAGATTTCATTACACACCCTCTACCTAACTTTAAGTACTGTGAGCAGCTCAGCTGCTACATTCATTGTATCAACCACTGCACAGTCAGCAAAATCATCTGAGATGGTGGGTAAATTGTTAACAGTCATTGTGCATAAGGAATAATCCTACTTAGCCAGTGTAAAACTGCAGTCGGTAACGCCTTGAGAGCTGCAGCTACTCTTTGGTTACTGCAAAGACACACTCATTCACTCTACTCATACTGAGGAGTCTCTTACTCTGTAAGAGGTCTCAAGTAGCAGAATGAGACCATTTGTGGAGTAAAATGTGGCATGATTAGTGGCTCTTAATTACAGAAAAGTAGGAACTAGTGCAATCCAAATAGAAAACATGTGCTTTAAAATTAAATTTGGGGAGATCTGGAGAATCAATGAACAGTACATTAAAGGCTGTAAAAATCACAGAAGATCCTTACACAAAATGTTTGAAAGGCCAGAATGATACAGATAATAGGAAAAGTGATGGGCAACTATATATGTCTATGAAATGACACAAAGTAAATCTGTTGAGAGAGGGAAAGTAAAGCAGGAAGATGTGAATTAGACAGAAAAAAAAGCCATCTTCTTTTTCCATTCCTCTCACAAATAGCAATTTTTAAATAGTAAATTTTAAACTTTACAGGTTGAAAGGCAAACTTCAACTAACTGTGCATTAAGTGATCCCTAGAATAATATAGATATAGATCACTTCTTGTAGTTCAGTGTTCCGGATGAAAGGCTGTGTCTGCTCATCTTCATAAATAGTATGAAAACTTGCTACCTACACAAGATCTCCTCCAAACATCATTAACTATTTTCTTGGTTAAAAGCTTCTTCATTGTTGTTAAATTAGATTACACTGAGATCCTGAAGAGTTTTTGTCATTTCTTTTTTAGAAGTACACTTAATGAATAAAGATTTTCTTGTTTTGCTGTGTAAACATCAGAACAAAAGATATCAACATAGTCTATTTAATAGACTGTATCTCTGGGAACAAACTGTTAATTAGAGAACCAGCTGCATCCAGCTCCATCCTTTGAGTGTAATGAGCAAATCAGTTAGGCATTTAAAAAGCCATTTAAACTTGATTTAAATGTTTGGATGGAGACTGGTGAAGTGTGGCTTCAGAAATGTTAATTTTGTTAAAATATTGGCTAAAGCTTCAAAAGTATCTCAGGCCATTGTGCAGCAACAAGCAGATCTCATCATACTACATTAGCGGAAGAAATAGTCAAGTTCAGGTGAACAGTAGCTGGCAAGAGAAGTTATCGATGACAAGCCAGGTTTGACCATAAACCAGTTTGGGTGTATGTATTTATTTTTAAAAGAGCTACTCCTCTGTTATCAGCAGAAATAATGTATATGGCTTTTGTTTTCCCTTGTTTAAACTCAAGACCTGGTTCCCCTGTTGTCTTGGACCTGTGATGCCATATGTTGCTAGAACCAATAAAGTGTGATCTGTGTTTAATTTGTGTCTTTGCAGCCATGAAAATAAGAGAAGCTGCTGGCATTTGCATAAGTAATGGCCTCTCTGTAGGTCAGTTCAAAATACTTGTATATTATTTGTTTCCTGGGAAGGGTGAACACATCAAATGAAAATAAAACAAACAGAAAGTTGGTGAGTTTCAAAGGCTGTTGTTTAGGTGAGTGAGCTGGTTAAAAGAATGACTTTCTTTTTTATTTAATTTTCAGATGATTCTGTCCCTTCTTCCCTATTTTCTGATAATTTGTTTGGTATTAAATAAAAAAACCTTGGTAGCTTGCTAAGTGCTGTACCTAGGCCCTAGGTCTCCCAAAAAATCATCTTTTGACAGCAGATGTGGCAAACTCATTAGTTAATGGTCAGAATAAAAACCTAAAGCAGCAGCTAATGCACTAAGAAGCCTGTCATTAACAGCAGTATTGTCCATTCCTGTGATTGCAGCAGTAATGAACCATAGTCAGTGAATTTATAATCCCAGTGATCTACTAGCTAGCTAAGTACAATTGGGTGAGTGCAATATGAACTCCACAAGGTTTCACTTGACATCACATATGTAATGACCTATATTCCTCTCTCAAGGTAAGGTAAGATCTCTTTTCTTTTAATAATTAAGATACAGAGAGATCAAAATTTTTTTTTTTAATTATTTTTTAGAATTAGAACACTGTACTTTCACACAACCTATAGCTATTTCCCACTGAAAAATGTTAACTGCCTCCAGACTGAAAGTGGGGAATTCCTAACTACTGTGAGAGCTGCACTAGAAATCAAGCCTACTGTCAACAATTCTTTCTGTTTGCCCTCATTAATCGAATGGATTCTAATGGATTGGACAGTGACCTGGTATCCTGCACAATGGAATTAAAAATCATCTGGGGAGGAGGATGACACAAACCTTAACAATACAGGTTATATTGTCAATTTCTCCCAAAGGCTTTGCACCATTTTAATGGCTGTTTAGACCTAAAATTCTTCTTGACAAGTTGCAAAATCTGAGTCCTTTAGACAGGTCTTAAAAATTCCAAATAGTGATTCATTGTGAATGGTAAAGCAGAATGAAGTTAGATGTCCAGAATCAGATTTGTGATAATTTATGAACAGGTCATAGAGAAAGATGGTTTCAAATGAAAAAAAATATCATACAAGACTAAATACTTATTAGGGATCAACCTACAAAGAATATGGCAAGTTTTCTACTCATCTGGCTTCCCTCTGAGTTATTTATTAACATAAACCGGTATATTCTTACCATCTAATCTTAGCAATAGAATCATAACTGTCAGCAGCTTCTTTGACTCTATCAATTCAGCATATTTTCCCCCATCTGTCAGCAAACAGCAGTGCAGTAAACAAGACACAACAGTCTAACTTAGCTATGAGCATATAACAAAGTAAATCACCCATATCAATTTAAGTTAAATTGTTATGGTTGGCAAAAAACCAAGACATACATCAGGCAACTGCTAGATTTGACTTGAACAACTGATCTTCCACAGCAGCATGAAAAAAATGTGCCTCAGTCCCTAGAGTTCTAGGCCTAACAGCATGACATCCTATTAGGTATGCAAGTAATGGTCTTCTTCTTGGGAACAGTAACAGACTAAACTGCACTAACTGGGACCTCAGCTATGCAGCAGGTTCTGGCACTTCAGAGATCGCTGTTCGGGTAACATCCGTTTTCAGCTCTAACTTAAGAAAGAAGGCTAAAAAGCAACCCATTATAGCTTTCTGGCCTGAGTGTGGGGGAAGCATTAATATGAGCTCATGTCTGACATATAATATAGCACCTTAAGTTTTCTGTAACCTTTCACTATCTGTGGTACCTGGGTAAGCACACTAATTCAAAGGGTTTTCTTGAGGGAGATAAGGTGGAATTGCCAACCACACCACCTCCTTTGGAAGCACTTAGAAAAGTGGACCTATTCCCATTTTCAGATCATCTGACTCAGGGCTGTTTTTAGAACTGAGAACCTCACTCACAAAGAGAAGCTTCCCTCATGTTCAGAAAGTATAAAAGTCCAGATTCAGATGCATATATAACCTTTATGGCATCTCTTATTAACAAGTTTTAACTAGTTAACTAGTAGGCTGCTAGGCAGATGCTTAGGGCATTCTAGCTAAAGATAGATCTAGAAGCCTTCTGCAGACATGAGAGAGCAAATCCTACTTGCACTAAAGACCATCTAAATGTGGACTGGCTCTGAAAAAGAAGTCGCATAGACATAACTAAGAGGCTAAGAATATTAATTAAAGCACCATGACTGCAGAGCTGATGGTTAGAGCTAAATCAAACCTGGACATCTTACATCATAGACGGAGTAAACTTGCATCCATTTGTAAAAGTGTGTGCAGATATACCCTGTGTACTTACCCAGCTACACTGGGCAGATGGACATCAGACATCTTGTTGCTGCAAAGCTTGGAGTTTTAGCACTTAATGTCACTTTGTGATTTCCCCATCTCCTGTGTATCCATCAGTACAAATACAATAATATTTACCTCCTATAGACATGGCTTTTAGGTTCAACATATTCAAATTTCCAGAGCATTTCAGGAGTTTTATTTACATTCTTCCCCATTTCCCCTCTCTCTCTTCAATTAACACCACACTTGTCTTTTTGAAATATCCCACTCTGTTTGCTCTGCTTTTCTCTCCACCCAGTCTTTCCCAAAAACACTGAAGGCAAAAGCAGATTTTTCCAGTACACAGTGTTTGGAATGGTTCATAATTAGGTAAATGTGTTCACTGACACCTCTAGCAACTGCTCATTATGAAGTAGCTGAGAAAACAAACGAAGGAAAAAGAATTAGGGAGGTCACTAGCTACAGAGCCATTTGAGCCTTACAGGCGTAATGAATAGCCTTCTGGGGCGGGAGAACTCCGGCCACACAGACTGCTGCCTTTGGTCAACTGTTGAGGTGGTTTATTTCTGTCATTCCTCTTGACCAAAAGCAGGGAAACTAATAGCTTTCACAAGGTGGAAATGTTTTACATGTTTCAGTTAAAATGACTATTTAAACATTAAATGGGTGGCCTGGGCAGACTGTCAAGATGGGCACAGAAAGGATTTACCTCTTGCAAACATTCCTGACATGATTTTACCTAAGGACATACGCTTTCATGGGGATTGTGGGGTTTCTTTTTTAAGGGCATATCCAAGGTTTGGAGTGCAGAAAAGTACCAAATACTGTAGTTAGGGAATCCTTTTGAGAGAGCAACACGTGGCTTTCACTGGCTTCACCTTTCCAGAAAGAAAGCACAGTGAGTCTAAGCGAAGGAGAATAGAGTGGAAAACCAGAGTGCAGCTCTGCACGAGAGCTACAGGAAACCTCATTGTAACACTTTACACAGATAGCATAAAAGTCTACGTATGGACAATAAAAAAAATCTTGCCTCAGAGCCGAGTTACAATTAAAGCAATGCAAAATGAAATGACTGGAAGAAACACATTCCAGCATGTTCCAAGTAATATCAGTATTTTACAAAGGAGGAGGCAGGGGGTGTGCAGAGTAGAAGTATCTTCAAACTGTATCTTATTCTTTCCAAAACAAAAAACTTTATTCATGTTTTGCTTTCTGTCAGGGGTCAGTCCTCCAGAACACTGAGCAACCACAGCTCTCAGAAAAGTACAGGACACTTGATGGCTTTCAGGACCTTGCAGAACAAAAATATACTATTGTATTGCATTTCTGAACAAGAACGCTACTTTTTCAAATCAATGCACCAACCCAGCAGATTTCTGAGTGAGATGTACAACATGCAGGCTGTGGAAACTGAATCTGACCCAAAGTCAATTGAATGATTCCTATCAGTTTCCCTGGGACTGGGATCGGGCGTTTATGTGTTTTTGAAAGAGGCCAGATTGACAGCCCTGGAGACCATAAGTTCTGTTTATCCAGGTAACAAGCACAGTACAGGCAGGAGCATGTGATCTTAACCCACACTGAGTCCCCTGGCAGGGGGCCCCAATCGTTCATTGGAAGAACAGCTTTTTCAGGTGAAAAGGGAATTTACTTTGAGTAGCCCATTTACCCCTTGGCCTTTCTGCTGAAACTGCCAATTACAGTCAAATGTTGGCAGTTTATTTCTCCTTCCCCAAACTATTGTCACCTCTGGTGGTGCAGATTTAATTGAAACACTTCTGCCGCAGGTTGAAAAGAGGATTTGTAACTTAGTCTAGCCACAGCTGTAGCTAACTAGACCAACTGGCTTTGCAGACAATTCTTACATTATCTTTCAAAATCAACTAGAAGTGTCAACAACCTTGAGAAAGCCCTGACCTTAAAGAGAAAGCAGTACCCACTCCTTAATTTTGCATTTATTTATATGCACGGCGTGACAGTGAGAGTAGTCATCATCGCTGACATCTTTGGTTGAGACAATGGGATTGATTCTTGTGCAAAGGGTCAGCACAGGCACCAACACATTCCTCAGCAAAGAGGTAACTTACAGCCCTGGTTGTCGGCTACTCATTGAAAGGCTTCAGCTACATTAAATTTATCTTCTTAAAGGAAATACATGAAATAAGACATTTCAAGTATATCAACATAAAAATAATCTCTGCTAATCTGCTATATTTTTCCATCTAGAAATTATTTCACTTTCTGATGCATATATATCTCCCACCCGGTGAACTTCAGGAAAGACTTCTATTATGGAAACAATCTAAACAAATGAGGCTTTACTGACAGTTAACAGCTATATAGATGTAACTCCAAGAATCTACAGAAATTTGACATGGAGTGGGGGCATTCTGCATTAATTTTTGTAACAAGAACAAAACATCACCATATTGAATTCTCCAAAAGGAACAGTATTATTAAATTTAATTCTACAACTTTCCCTAAAAGGGCAATAAAACTCATGTAATTTTATTTTGATTCTTTCATCACTTAAGTAAGTGTTTCAAATAATACCATTCCTGCTGAAGAACCAGTCTCTTCCATTTCCTCATTTATCCACCCCCAACATTCAGCACGCTTCCACCTGCCCTGTCCCACACGGCTGCAAACCACCAACTCAGAGGTGAAGAATGCAGGTCTTGTCTATGTAACCCACAATGGAGTTGACAGAGCTCATTCGAGGTGTGTGAGAGTCCTGTTCCCCAGCTCTGGGAGGGGCTTTTGGGCAGCTGACATAAAAATCAGCCCTGCACAAGGGTGTAAGTGGTTTCAAGAGAGGGTTTCTGGTAATTTTCAGGATGTCAACTAGCTCTCTAAACACTTACCTCATGCTCTCCAGCCTTTTACCACCTAGCTTTGACACAATGTACACACATACACAGAGAAAGCTTTGCTGCTAAAGAAACTCTTCAGCACATACAGATGAAGTCAGTCTAAATACTTTTCTCTGACTCCAACTCTAGACTGGGGCTAAACCATACTGTCCTTTACAAAAGCTACAGGAGAGAAAAATGACCATTTGGAAAGTAAGGGAGGTTCAAAAAAGTTCCAGTATTCCTCTCCTCAGTCTACAGACATGCCAGGCTTTTGAGAACAACAGCCAGGAGAATTTCACAAAACAGCAGGGTCTGGTTCAGCTCCAGGAACTTCCCCTGATGTCATCGCTCCACTTGTTCGCAGCATTGCCACTTTGTACTTTCCCTTCCCTCTCCAAACTGGCATGCAGCAGAGGAGGCAAAAGAGAACTCAACTCAACTCCTCTAAAGTAGTCTTGACACCTGAGCATAATACTGCTTCCAGAATTGTCAGATCACGGTACCACATACTGTAGAGATTGCCTTGCCTTTCTCCATTCCTAAAAATTTTCATACTGCAAAAGTCACACTTGTCGCTTCAGGTCTTACAATACATGAATATGAGCAGTGCACAAAATCCTAACAGGCTGCGTTCTGTTTGTCCTCAGTGTCTCTGCCTGGCAGGACAGAACCTCTGTCCCCATTGCACAAAAAGAGAAGCATAGCCCAGAGATTTGTGCTCAGCCCAGACAAAACTGCTTATGTGTCTGACTTCTGAAATCAGAGGCATGTGAACCAGGGGCACTGAACATCTAGGTCTAAGGTTATTTGCATTAACTCTCATGGGAGGTCTGCAGCAGACTCAACAACTGCCATTCTCTTCCATCCCTTGCTTCAGCCCCCATTTGCCTGCCCATTGTTTTCACAATACTTTTACGGCCAGAGCCAGAGACATCTGTGTGGTTCTGAAAGCAAATGGTACGATTAAAAAAATAAATAATTCTTCTGCCTTTTTGAATTATTTACATGCCTCACATCTGCTTTTGTCACCCTCCTCTAGGAGATAAAGATGAGTTTTGCCCCCTGACATCATTACGGAAAAGAACATAATATTAATATAGCCTTTTTATTATTATTTACTATTTAAACATGGAATTAAATTCCAAGCTGGCAAAAAAGTAGGTCTGCAAATGCTTGCTGAAATCCAATCTTAGTTTTCTTTCCTTGTCTGCACCACTGTGAAATTGGAATTACCATGCCACAAGAGCACCCAACTGAAATCCACATAGATTCCCACTTTTGTCTCAGGATACTCAAATTTTCCATCATCCCTGACTAATTTAAGGATTAACAGATCTTTGGGATCAAGGCCCAGTGTAAGGAGGGGGCCCAAGATCTAAGCCAGGCACAGCAGGCAGCTGTGAGTCAGAGTCTAGAGCAGAGGGAAACTCAGAGCCGATAGCTGCTGGCTGGCCGAAGGCCTAATGTTAAGGAACTGTAATTAGGACCCGAGGGGCTATGGAAGGAGACCTACAGCACCATCCCAGAGTCTACATCACTGTGACCTGAGCGAAAGACAGAGGCTGACAATCATCCCGCTTGAGGGATGATAGCTGGCTAGCTATTACAGGAGAAGAAACAGACCCCAAACCAGCACCCTTGCAATCACAATGCCAATTCACGTACTGCTCGTAAGACTGAAAGCAGTACACTGGGACATCTAGGTGACTATCACATGCCTGTCACCAGGCTGAGAAACCCAAACCTTTCTGCAGTTTCTTGTACAAGCAAACAGACCAGGCATCATTTCTTCAAAATTAATGACATAGTCTCCTAAAAAGCTGGGGCAGCAGAATAAGGCTCAGTACTTCTGAGGAGAAATGGGTTTGCTCTAGGATGATTGGCCTTCAACACAAGCATATTATCAGTACCAGACCAGGAAAGAAGAAATAAACTTACTTACAGTTTATCCCTAGTTTGATAACTGCTGGCTGAGGAAAGAAAGATGTCCTTCTGATTTAGATAGGAGGAACAGACTGGTCAGGCTTCTCTGCACATGGTGAACATATGCAGGGACTTGCCACTGAACTGCATTTGGCATAATTACAGAATTCAGTGATTTTGATGGAGTTGTCTAATCTCTGTTCTCTGTCCTGAAGTCCCCTAATAAAAAGTCCTGTTCTCACATCAACTCCTTTCTACACATAATAGCCCTTTGATCACAACACTATTTAAAAATCTGGTGTATACTGTCATACTTAATTCAGAATCAACTCTCCGGGTGACATGCCTTTGTTACCTATGCAAAAGAAACCATTCAAAAACTCCCTTCCAAACAAAGGCCCATGTACAAACTTGAATGTTCACGGTCCCCAAACTCTTGCCTGTCTAAACAAGACCTGGAAAAGAGTCTGAACATGACAATTGCACATCTTCAGACAGATGTGCAGTGCCTCTAATCTTGGCTTTTATCCTTCTACTGGATGTCATTCAGTCACTTCCTCTCCAAGGGGAAACACTCAGCTACAGCATAGATGCATACAACATGACTGGCAGTAAAATACATCATGGGACAGAAAATGTGACACAGAAGTGACCTTTTAGCTCAGTGAAATCCCAGTTGGCTCAGTCATCAGAGAGAATTTAGACAACCATGCAGAGATCCGATACCTTGAATCCAACAGACACCTACAAACACAAGCAGAAGTCAAAACACTGCAATAACACAGTTACCTTGGCACAACAGTGGATTCCAAATATTTCTGCATCACCTCAGGATACAGTTCCAGTAATACTCTGTCACTATCCTTCTGGTTTTTGGCAACTCATCTTTTTACTGTTTGACGTCTAACTCATGTTCTTACAGCTACAATGACTCCCAGTGCATATACTCTAAAGCCAGCAGAAGAAATCAGAGGTTGAAATATATCTGTCATACCAGGAAATATATTTCAATCCTAGGTCACTGGACTAAACAATACTCTCTACATATGTTAGTTAGCATGAGCAAAAGACAAAAGAAATTAAAAACCCTTTTGATCAGACAGTAAATCATGCAGGATTCTAAATTTGGTCTGACCCTTCGTTTTGAACTCTTGTTTTCATCACTCTCCCTGGCACTACTCTCACTGGAATCAGTGTCAAATACAGTAGAAGATGTCAATGGGTTTTTATTTATCTGAAATCTCCACCATTTTTTCAATGCAAAGACAGAATGGCTGAGATTAGCATAACAAAAAAACCCATGATTCAGGTTACCTGTTCTAAAGAGAACCATCAGCATAGGCTGTAGTGTTTTCTTTCCTGGCACAGTCACTGCCCTTCAGTACAATACAGGACACCAACCTCTAAACTCTTAGTCTGCAGATCATCAGAATACTGCTGGCTCAGGATTCTCCTGTCATTATCTCCTTGCTCTATGCAAGCCTGAGAAACTTCCGTAACAGCAATTCCCAAGTTGTGGTGCGCAGGGAGCTGCCTTGCTCTTCCATTTCCACAGAAGCCCTTGGAAAGAAAGAATATGCACCAGCTTAGCTTTTGTGACATAATAAAATGAGGAGATCAGCCAGCTGGAAGCTTCCCCTAGAGATTAAGCAAGAAATGAAAGTAAATCCAGTAAGCACCAACCTGAGGCCTGAAGCTGCCATCCATAAATAAGAAGCAACAGCCTTCAAGTGGAGAAAGAAAACAAGACAGCCAACTGGCCAATCACCAAGGCAAAGAACAGAGGAAATAAAATGAAATAAATGGAGGACAAACAATTTCTTTTCTCACTTCAAAGCTCTGACTGTATAGAAACAAACCTATGACCTTCCACAACTGCTGCACAATAAAATCGTTCACAGTGAAAGAGAAGGTGGTATCCATACGGCATTTAAGAATGTCTCCCTGAAAAATCACTGAATTGAGCTTCAGAAAAAAAGTTTGAAGAAAAAGGTAAGTAAAGATACAGGGATTATGGGAATTACATAAAATACAACGTGGATTTAGCAACAGTAGATCATGCCAGACTAATCCAGTATCTTTTTCCTACGATAACTGATGGTCTGAGGAAATACAGCAGAAAAATACCACAGACTTAATCTAACAAAACTTCAGTGGATCATTTGACAAAATGCCATACCAGAAATATCTTACTGAAGACAGCAAAGATGAATTAGTCTGGTGAGGAACTGCCTAAAAAGCTTGACTTGTGTTCACAAAAGCTCCAGTTTTGAAGTGGCCATTTCATATTTTCATTAACATTCACAGGAGAAGAGTAAGGAGTGAAACAAAAGAACCTGATCATGACAAAAAATCGGAAGGCCTCATTAATAAGAAGCCTGGGGTATTATACAGGACGAAGTTGGTAACTTGTGACTGGAATGACAGAACTAACAAGTAATGTATCTTCAATCTGTTCTTTATTAAATCTGCCATGGGTTTTCATACAAATAATTTTCAAGCAGTAGATCACAGTATTGTAGAATTGCTTAGGTTGGAAAAGACCTTTAAGATCATCGAGTCAAACATGTACAAAGCTGGTGACATACACTTGTTATGGACTGAAGCATCTTATATTTGTATTGTAAAACATCAAATGACCACAGGATAGTGCAAAAATTGTCTGACATGTTTACATACAGATAGGAAAAGACCCACCCCCAAAAGAAACCAAAACCCCAAAAATCTTAAAATTCAGAGTCTACCAACTATGCTCTCAATGCATCCAAAGCTGGCACATATTTTACATTTTTTAGCTATTGAAACCAGAAAAGCAATTAAACCTCTGCAGCACTGAGTTGCCCCACACAAACCTCACAGGGTTTTCTCTATTTTTGCTGTCAGCAGTAACTCTAGCTTTGTCAGAGCACACTATGTGACTTGTGGATCTAAAACTGGATGTGAGCTGGCAAACTGCACTTGCAGCCCAGAAAGCCAGCAGTACGCTGGACTGCATCAAAAGGAGTGTGGCTAGCATCTAAATGAAAGAAAAATTATTAGGATAGATTTTCTATTTCAGCTTCCGTGGCAGTTTAGTGAAGGCTTCATGAATAAAACACATTTAAAACTTCAGCTTAAATCTTGTGATGCAACAAACAAAATGTTTGCAGAAATGCAAGTTACAAGATAGCAGAAAAACACAAACATGATTTTACAGTAGAGAGTATATAGAGCAAGGTTTTGCATTTTCTTCCACACGAAACATAAAGCAGCCATTCTGAACCTCTACCCCGTGGAACTAAATTCTAATAGGTATATGTGTACTGCCCCTGTACATGTTAGACTTGAATTCAGTTACCCCTGAAGTATGGATAACTGCTTTGAAAATGGAGCTAGCATGAGTTGAAACCTGCTTGTGAAACATCTAAGTTCAGGCAACAGATCCAACAAGGTTTCAACCCTTTCACAACTGTGAAATTCAAAATGCCAGGAAGTTACTTTCCAGTAGCATGAAAAGACTTTTGAATTACGGGGGAGGAAGGGGGAGAAGAGAGGTGACAGTGAACACAAAGAGATAACTCTAAGCATTGTAGGTAATGAAGCCATGGGTAGGTCTTATTTTCTTTGAGAGGTTTCTCTGAGTTTCACCTTTTTCATGTCTGTGAAGACATCACAGAAATTGGCAGAAGTCACACCACCCACACAGGATTTCCATTTTTCACAGGGGCAGAAATGCCAAGATATCTTTCACTATTTTAATATCAACTCCAGTAAGATATTTTTTAGTCTAGCAATGAGATTAAAAATAACTGTTCCACTACTCAATTTCAGTTTGATTTTCAAAATAAAGCCCTATTATTTATATCTAAGACACTGTGGTATAGAACTGATAAACAATGATTTCCTATCACCAACATTTCACCAAATGTTCAGATGAAAAAATGTTCTATAAAACTGCTCTTCAAAATACTGTACTTGAAGAAGGAAAAAAGAAAAACAATCTCCATATGGCCTCATTCTCCTCTGTGGATCTGGATTTAGCCCAGACTATGTTGACTACTTTGCATCTGTCATCCCTCTGACCGAGCTTCCATGTGCATCACAGGAAGCCCAGGAAAACACATAGAAAACTAAGTTCAGTTACAGGTCACTGGTTCACAGAGATGACTGGAACATGCAATATTACAATTTGTGGGAGAAACCACAGTGAAAATGCAAATCTAAACTTAGGGGAATACCTGGTGATCTTTGACAGAAAAAAAAAGCCGAGTGTACATAGAAGGTGGGCCTCTTGGTCAGTCAGAAAAACAATTTCTTGGCTGTTGATGAAAAATTTTTGAGGAAGAAGCCTTGTTAATTCTGGTTTCAGACACCTTTTATGAATATTTTCTCTGCTGAGTATTTCTCAACGAGAAAAATTAACATACACGGTTTTTAAGACCTTGATTCGGTGAAGAATTATGCACAAGAACAAATTTATGTATACAAAGGGAAGGCTCTCATTGAATGTCATGTTCACTTGCATGAGGTTACTCATTTAGCTCTTTAATACTGTGACTAAAGCCAAACTGAAACTACACCGAGACCTGAAGGAACTACATATATTTAACAACTTGAGCATGTAATCTTTTTTCCTTCAAAAAATTATTCATTCACATCATGTTCTTTGTAGAATTGTTTGAAATACATGTTTTATTGAACTCATGCCTGCTTCTGGATTCTTCTCCCTCCATCTACTTTATTTTCTGCTCTTCACTTCCATGGTGGAATTGGTCATGCAAGTCATTGTTACTTTTGCTGTTTAGTTGAATGATTAGGCTTTTAAAACAATAAAAAACAGATATTTCAAGATGACCCTGTACTGTTTCTGAATGGAATTCATTGAAATGTATGTTCAGAAGGCACACTCAACCTAAAAAGTGAGAATAAAAATTTTATCAAAAGCACTTTTTTCCCCCTGAAAATTATTTTGAAGACACTACAGCATTGTTTCTCTTTTTAGACTTTATTTTTTTAAAAATATAATTCCCCAAAATACTAACAGAACAAACATCTGTCCATTAGATGAAGGTCTTTAAAAATAGCTCTAGTTTAGGGAACATTTTCCTAAGTAATAGCTTGAATGCACACATATGAACTCACAAAAATTGTTTGGTTTAGCATGAGTATCTGTGCTTGCTCACAGTTTGCTCTTTTATTTCCACTTTATTTATTTAAAAAACTGCATCACTTTATAAGGTTATATTCAGCTCTATGTCACTTGTAAACAAATCATGGTCTCCAGAGAAAGAGCAGAAAAAGGGAAGAGGCTTCTTCCTTTTTCAATCACTATGCACCTCAAAACATTCACACTGAACTCTATCATATGTGTCACATGGCCAAACTGCAGTTGCTCAGAGAAACACAGTGGTGGATTGTAAAGATTCATGACAACAGACAAGCACAAAGGGACAAAAATATGATAGAAAAATATTTTCCAGTTAATATCTATGGAAACCTAGTCAGTGATCCTCCAAACAAGCAACAGAAGGAATGTCATATGGTTCCATTGCATCTCCTGAATATTCCCAAGTAAAAACATGTGCTCACTGAATAAATTGACATGACTGGTATGTTTGAGACAATGAATGAAGTAGTTGTAGTGAATTACCTGTTTATCATTACTTTAAATGTTAATAGAAATTGGAATATTTTAAACTCTTACCAAATTCCTAGTGGAACTACAAACATCCATCACAGCATTCAGGAATCCTCAGTGAAGGGTCAGACAAAGAATCCTTTGCTGTAAAGACAAGGGGGAAAAACAATGGCTAGAGAATTCTGTCTGGTTTTCTTCAAATATTCTCCATCTCTGGAAGACAAAGGAGGGGGAATCTTCTCCCTGATACTAGTGTGAATTTAGCCTGTGTCTTGTGTCTCCATGGAGACAATGTAAACACATCTGTTTTCTTTTTGCACTTGTGATGGAAGCATTCTACACAGAATTCATCACTGCAGGGAGCAAAACATTATCTCAGGGCAGAAAGAGGGGGAGTTCTTTACCACAGTGACCAAAGTAGACCTGGTTTAACTCATTTCCATCAATGATCAGTGTCAGCAGAAGAAAAGACAATGAGTATAAAAGCTCAGGGTAAAGCTTAAAGTTCAGTGTTTCTAACTCTTCACACCTGAATTTAATGTTTAGTAAAATAATAGATACTAAGCTCATCTTGCAAGGTGAGGAAAAAAATACAAATGCAGGATATTCAAGGCTATCAGGAAGCATTCTGAAATTCTGAACAGTCAATATGATGTTCACGTTGCTGCAGCTGTTTTATAGTGTTGCCCTTTTGTGTAGCCACTAAAAAGTAATGACTCTAAGACCTGACAACAAGCTCCATTGTTGAAACTATTTCATATATACATTATTTGTAAATTTATTTTATATTTCCCCCAACATCTATTCATTGCCAGTTAATGAAGGAGGAAAATGCATTGCTCTGCATTGTGTCAAAGTTCATTTGTTCAGTTATATTGCTTATTGCATAAACATGTCATGGACCTTTAAAATGATAAATTATTAAATATACAAAATAGTTGCTTTCCTTATTCTTAATATTCTTAATATATTTCCCCCATAAAGTATATGCATTAACATTCTTTTTTTATAAAAACTCAACCAACTACTAATACTTTACTATTCCATAACAAAAGGGTTTGGTATTTGCAATTTCCAGTATATCTTTAAAACAACATTTCTGTTTCTGTACTATCGTGAGGACTTTGTGTGGCAAATAGTAATCTCTTCTATTTAAGAGAAGGTACTTTACAGGAAGAACTTCTTAGTTCTAGGCTTTCAGTCACAGCCAAAAACTGGCCAGTGCATCATGGGACTATCTCATACTGAATGCTAAAGTTTTCACAAGCAGGAATGACAAATAAAATGCTGGAATACTAGGAATGGATATTGAAGGTTGTGTGGTTGTAGTAAATGTGGTGTATTTTCTAAAATCAATGGTCTGATTTAATTAAAAGAGTAAGATTCTGATATAATATATTGATTTCGTAATTCCTCCTTTTATGGACAGTGATGTTTGAGAGTGATACATTCCATTATATTAATGTATTAACAAGGAACATGGGGCATTCTTATGACTGGTTAAAACCAGCTTAACATGCTTCAGGCACTAAATGAAACTTGCAGCTATTGAAACAATGCATGCTGGTTTAAACTGTTGCTTTCCTTTGCCAGTCCTGGAGTTGAAATGTGTTTAATGAGATGAATGTTCAGCAAACTGTATAGCCAGCTACCTAAAAATAAGCATCCATTCCCTTTTGTGATGTCACCTTAAAGGTTTTAAATTCATCTGATGGAGAAGAGAAGAGGTAATTGCAGACAAGAGCTGAAACTTAGGTTTTGTCTCTTTCAATCTCAATACTTCAGATCGTCCAGAAACTCACATGAGATTGAGGTCTGGGCACAACAGACATCTGTCTGACCTTCATGCCCAACTAATACTGAACAGACATGCATTCTTGGGAAGGATAACGCCTCCCTGGCAAAATAACTACTGACATAATGAGGAAGAATTAATCACATGAAAGAAAAGAAGCTTAAGCATAAACTTTCATTAAGATAATACTAAAAATAGTAGTATTTATAGACATCTTCAAAACACCAAATAAGTTTAAAACCATGGCTTGGAACTATTTTGGTGACAGGTACAAATTAAGAGAAGGCATGAAGTAGTAATGTGAAGTGCAGCACCCTTACATTCACAAGGAAACATCCTTTTATGTGGTTTTAGTTGTAGCATGAATCCCGCTCTACCTGACTCACCTAAATCTTATTTTCTTCCACAAGTTAGAGACACAGACCCTGGCTTCCTACTCTGAAGGTAAAACTATTCATATCATGCCAATTTATGTTTCTAATGAACAGCACCTTATATTTCATTTTTATGGAAAATCTATTGCAATTAACAAAAAAAATGTCTTTGACATCACTGGACTTTGAATCAGTCTTCAAACGCTAAGCCCAGCATGCGAGTGATGTGGGAGCAGAACAAACACCCTATATCCAGGAGCAGGCAACAAGAAAATCAAATGTCTAGAATTAGACAGCACTGATGCTAATGAGAACCCCTTCTGTTCAGGTGAGAAAGACGCATCAGGTTTGTTGTTTGGTAGTTTTCTGATATTCAAGCAGGTTTCTAAAAATAAGCTGTTGCTTCAATTTGCTTTCAAATTCTTTAAGAGAAGAATTTTAAATCATACTACAAAGGTTTGGAAACAAGCTTCTGTGAGCAGCAGAAGCCTGGGTAGTATCCAGCTTCTGTCTAATTAGCTCAGAGAAAAACTGAAAGGTGAGATTTTGCTAGTCCAACCTTGACATATAAAAGACTTTTCCTTTCTAGAACAGGAAAGGACACCTTGTGAAGGCTTCATACTTTTCCTTTAGTGTTGGCTTATCCATTTAAATGTTTCACATTTTTTAGCTTTGCAGCTACCATTTTTATGCTAGTTAAACACCTCAACATTCAATATTTATTTTAGAAAGGTATCAGCTACCTCGCAACAGGAACCCCTGAGGCAGGAAGAGCTGTTAGCATTCGTGTTGCAATTCAAACTGTTTAATTGCTAACTAGATATGCACGATGTCCCCTAAAATTCCAGAGATGTGTTACAGAAAAGATGCACACCATGTCATGTTCTCTCAAAGGACAGGTCAGACGATTAAAGCTGAAGCCATTAGTCACTTCACAGCTTGTTTGGGTTGGCTGTGATTTTTTGTGCCTTTCAGAATACTTAGCTAAGGAATTTCATGACATGGCAATACTTAAAGTGAAAAGGGCACAGTAATCAGTTCAAAGCATGAAAGGAGTTTGATTTTCTTAATGTCAATTTTTTGACTGCATAATGCATAATAAAAGGAGCTTGTAAGTTTTTGTTTGACGGAAGTACAAAATTGTCCTTGGAGATAATGTGAAAACTTTCACTTAAGTTTTTGCTGAATAAGATAGAAGGCAAAATGCCTGAGCTGTTTTTCAATAAAACAAACATTTCTTATTGTCAAATATAAGGCCGTGGATTGTGATCCCAGGGTAGAAGTCATTAGTCAGTATTTACTAACAATATTCTTCTTCAGCTGTGGCTGACCAGCTCGGGCCTGACAGAGCCCAGCTCTGGGCACACACCCAGCTGGCACTCTTGGATCACAGTAGTTCTCGTCCCTTTTTCAACTTTGTTGGCAAAGCATCAGCACAGATCCCAGGGATGAATTAATCTACTATATAAATATATACAAAAGAATCTTCCCTTGAGAAAAGAGTCCATGTTCACAGGGAACTGTCATTCTGATTGGAAGTTTCATTGACGCAGGAAGTGGTATTTCGCTACAGTTTAAGACATCTACTTGAATTTATTCCATAGTTCTTCCAGAAGGACACAAGAAATGGATTCTAAATACCAATAAAGAAGAATACAGAGAGTATATTTTCTTGGTATATTTAAAACAAATCAACATGTCAATGTTTTTATCTTTCGTTCTTTCATTATTTCCATAGGTCAAATTAATATTAATTTGGAGGAAAATCTAGAATTAAAGAGGACGTAAAAGAACCAAGAAAACTTTTGGGCAGTGTGGTTTCCTCCTTTTCTATCTTCATTCTCTAGTTTTCAAATTGGAACAAATAGTATGTTCACTATTTACAGATTTTTAAAACAACAAACAAGTATATCAAAACACAAAAAGAATTCAGTCTTCTCCTTCCTACCCAGACAAAGTACCAATACCTGTTCATTTCTAAATAGGAAAATTGATTTAGAAAGTGGAAAGAATATAGCAGGTCTGGAAAAAGGACTCAGAATTCTTAGTATTTTAGCTCAAATCCATTAGACCATGTGACACTGCTGCTCACTGATTTCAGACAGAATGGAAAAATCATGTTGGGCATCTGGTTTGCTAGAGGAGTGCTTTTCCTGGGCAGCACTCTGCAAATAGTTATGACATTGGTAATAATCCGAAGAGTCTGTGTAAGAATTGCCTAGCATTTGGAATTCCTTTTCTAATCACACTGAAAAATGATGAAACATATAAGTTTCATCAATCTATGATTTCCTAACAGACATTTGCCACAAGAGCTACTCTCCCAGACAGAAATACAGAATAGACACATCTCTGTCATCTCTGTCCTTCAAATGTGAGCATTTTAAAACAATGGGATGAGCACATATTTGGGAAGTTAGTTTTCTCTTGACTCTCACCACAGGAGACAGGCAGCAGAACACATGAAAACTTTTAGACAGAGACAAAATTAACCAAGTATTAATGCTGGGTGTCCAAAGTCACAGAACAAAAGAGACACAGTCAGGGAAAAGAACCTCAATGTCAGAGCGCTGAGCATATCCTGCCGCTCCTGGAAGTTTGTCTGCCTGGGCTGAGAGCCAACAGAGATGATGCAGCTGAGGACTGGTTGCATCTCCAGAGATGCAAGCCATAAATTATGTGTTCAGAGCTGGAGGTTCAACAGTACGTAGGAGTTTTCAACCTACAAAGTCTCTGTCTGTGAAGCAGGATTAGATGTTCTTGATTGAAGAGCTATACCAGAGTGTAGAAGAAAAGTAATTTATTGGGCCTTGCTAAGATTCAAGTGTGAAAAAGCAGCAAGTTTTAGACACAACTGGTGGCATGCCACCATGGCTGCTTTCTATTAAATCCATACCAAAGTATTTTTGTCTGTTTCAAAATATCTTGTCATTGCAATAAAGGGTGTGCATCAAATCCTATGGACATTAAAGTCAAATGATATGCCAAAGTCTTCCTAAAAGTTACCTGTATGGTAAGTGGATATGTATTGTGGATTTTCATGAAATGAACAGCCACCCTTAGACAATTCCTGTTTATCTTGTAATGTTCATAGGAATATACCTTATCTTCTGTCACTTCTAGTGATACTTACAATGGCTAATCACCTCTTCAGAGAGGGCTAGCCTCTGCCCCCCCAGAAGCACATATTCCAATCAAACAACACAAAAAAATCTGTTGCTGAGCAAGGACACTGTTTTAAAAGTAAGATTTCCCTTTTCTTCCAATTAGGTCCTGAATAAAATCATCATCCAGTTAACAATAAAATGTGGTAAATACTTCTGATTAATGTGGAATAGAAGCTAGTTTTGCACTGTGGGAACTGAACAGTGTGTATACTCTTCTGCAGACCTTATTGCACAGCTGCATCTCACCAGCTGCTGTCTGGATGAAACCTTCCCAATGTGACTTTCTAGCAAACACTTTGTGATTTGGTACTCATCTGGCAGTCAGCACTATATTGTCGTCAACTCCTTCTCTGACACAGTTTTATCTTTGTATTCAAAGCCACCACTGTAGTATCATTAATTTTAAAAACATGGATCTCCAAGCCTCTGGAGAAAAGGTTCAAGTAATTTTTTTTTCTGTAACAGGCCTCTGCTGAACTGTACTCATAAATCAGTCAGGTATGGCTTCACTGCTTGAAACAGAAGCCAGGGTGAGGAAACTGTATATTCCATTAATGTAAATCAGTGCAGTGATTTAGGTTACTGTAGATCTGGACAATACAGTTCTAGTTCACGCTGCACCTAAGTTTTGATGATGAACATCATCTGGAGTCTAAGAAATCAAATGCAACATACAATTACCATGAACAAATAACCAATTTTGGCCTTTTGTGTACACAATTCAGATATATAGTTACATACATAAATATCTTACATCCATTTAGCTTATTGTGTAATAAAACCCCATGCATCGTAACTAACTAAGCACTTCAGAAATACAGAATGATGCATAGTTCCTATACTGCAGTTATCTGAACCTCACGCTTTCAGAAATCATGAGCTAAAGCCTTTTAGGAAAAAAAGTACAAGAGAACTCTAGAGTAGCATTTTAGAATTATCAATTTTAGATTCTTTATTCTTAGAGTTTAGAGCTTTTTAACAACACCCCCCACAACAGTTCTAATATCTAAAACATTTTTTAGGGAGGCTTAAGTTTCTGTGTAAATAACTGTTTCCAAGAGCTAAGACTGCAAGTAAAACTCCATGTGTACCAAGAGCAAGACAGGAAGGAGATACATAACCACATAAAAAGGAGACCTTAGTGCTAGGAAGTGTCAGTTAGAGCCAGCAACAGGGATATCAGTATGTAGTTAGTGTTACCAATTATATAAGCCATCATTTACTCCTTACATCATTCACATATAAAATAAGTAAAACAAGAATAACACTGCTGGTTCCTCATAAAAGAATTTAATGGAACTAACTGTTGCTGTAAAGCTCTGTAGAATTTATTTCTGAAAGAAACTTTATAAAAAGCAGAATATCATTATTCATGTGAGAGCACACACATAAAATCAATTACTGCTGCATTTTTTTTTAGGTCATTTTGTTGGTCATGAATTCTCATCATAATATTTACTGCTCTGCATAATCTCTAAGGAGCCCTACCTCCTCTATATGCATCAAGATATGATGTAAAATTTTAGGCAAGCTACTTTTTCAGATTCTCACAAACCATAGTTTGTTTTAGGGTGTTTTTTTGTTGGTTTTTTTTTTTTTTTAAGCAGGGAGAGGAGAGCATAATGCATTTTTCAGTGACCTACCTTACATCTCCCCTGCCATCTTTCTGTGCAACAACAATGTTTTTGCAGCTGTTAACCTCTCCCTCCTCTTTTTAAATGAGTCTCGAATTTCTTAAAGGATATTGGGAAGTCCTACTGAGACTGAGGTACGCCAAATTTATCCCATGGACTCAGTCAGATACCGCTCCTCTAATCTACGATCTTTTGTTTCAAGTATACAGACAAACCAGGTAAGTGCAAATGCAACTAGTTAACTGCTAAAGTATGAATCTGATTAATATGTTCATCTAGAATTAACTGCTGATGCAAGTTGGGCAACAGGCAATTTATAAAGAGTCCCCTTTTCACTGCTTTCAGAGTCCGTAACCAACATCCCAAAACAGTCCTGCTTTGTAAGAAATAGCTTTTATCACAGTCACAGAAGCAGGAGGGAGTGAGGGGAGAAATTATGATCAGGGTAAAGAAGTATATCAGAATTCAGGCTTCAACCTTGACTGGATAATGGCAGAACTACTAAGCCCTGGCAGAAGTGCTAGTATGGAAAATAAACTAAAGAAACAGATGAGTCTACTCACCGACACAGCAACCTCTCCAAAGGGAGACCAGCTGCAACACAGGTAATGTAAGCCATGATCCTGCGTCTGTGCTTCATGCTGCTGAGATAATCTAACCGGAGGTGTGAAACAAAAGAAGGATACTGACTCTGACATACCACACAGATCGTTCTCTATCCAAATTAACATCGACCAAAACATGCTACCGGTCAGTAGAGACTGCACTGTGCTAAGGAAAGATTACTTTCACCCCAGTAAATTGATGCTGTGAACAGGACTGAGAAATTATGTCCTTGTTCTAAGTGACAGCAGTGTCTTGGGGGATCAGATGAGAACACGGCTACCAAAAAAACCACACACTCAAATATGGGAATTCAGTCTTCAAAAAATTTCTATGACTGAATGATTCACAAAGAATTCATCCTATGGCTCCAATACAGAATAGTGTAGGAAATGCTTTTCTGTCCTGTAGAAATCTGGGATTAACTTTTTTTTTTAACTTTAAAACAGGAAAAAAAAAAAAAAAGAAAAGAAAAGCAGACAAACAGACCAAAGAGAGCCTGAAGTTGAAGGCTGGCCAGCTGGCAGCTCTTGAACCATAGACAGTTTACAAGACATTCATGTATAAACCCAGTGCAGTGCTAAGTCAAGTGATAGCAGTGAGGCCCTACTGACAGAGGAACTGATGAGAAATTCAAATCAGTAGTAGCTTGGCAAGTAAGCCAAGTAAGCTACTGAAACCAGCATCAGCAGAATCAACCATTAACTGGAAACCAGCAGTAACACTAAAACAAAAAATGAGAAAACTTTAAGATCTTCTTCCTATAAAGTCATCTTATCTTTCCAAATAATGACACTGAAAATTCTGTGGCTTTATTTTTTTGCATAAGTACTGATAAGTGGTCCTCAAGTCAGAAATCACCTACCCTATAGAAGTTCATCAGTTTAATTCATCATATGGAAAAGCAATATTCAGACTCTGTAGAGGTCTTGATGGTTCTCTTTTTTTCCTCTCTCTCTCCTTATTTTGTTAAAGCATCATATTTCTCATAGATAAACCAGGAAATAATATATTTGCTTAATTCTAGATAAAGGGTCTGATTGTTCATTTGAAGAGTACCCCATCTATGATAGGAACCATAACATTACAATAATCAAGAATAGCATAGAAAAGTCTTTTAAATGGGAAAAATAAATACTCCAATGAAGACACTGTGGGTATTGGGCAGAGTGCCGCAGATCACATCACAGGGAGGGGGCCTGCAATGCTAATGGAAGAGCTTTGGTCCCTATACATCCTGGTTAAATCTGTGCCTAATTATGAAAGAATCACAGAGATACAGTAGGATCCAGCTAATCCTTTTAACTAAATAAACACAGAATGCCAGGCTTAACTTGCTGTTATGTCCACAGGCTTCTTAAACACATAGTCAACATGTAAAATTCTGCAAGCTACATGTAACTATTCTGGCCAGTTGTATTATCGTCAGTTGGTCAGTTTAATATATTTTTTGAGTCCTAGACAAACCAGTCTATTTCCACAGGCAAACCAGTTTCATTAACTGGTGTTAAGCATTAAACTATCTTTTAATTTCATTCCATTCCTGCTTTGCTATTCTCATTTCAGGAGAATAGCATCCATTGATCTGATCAAGATAAACAGAGCCAAATAACTCAGTGAAAGTTTTCAGTTTGGTGTCCAACACTGAAATTAAAGCTCTTTCTGGTTGGCACAGGACCTGAGAAAAAAGGGAATTGTATATGCTGATGCACATTTTTTGATAAAGGAAAAATAGATTACTGCTGTTCCACTGGAAGCAGATTATTAATCTTCCTGTGAATTTACAATACTCAAACAATGACCAAAGAAGTATTGGAGATATTTATGAGCATGTAACTCTGGAGAAAAATGTGCTCTACTTCATTGCTACAATCCAGAATACACTCCTCTGCAATGACTCGTCACTAGAAAGAAGTTCCTGTATCTTCCTTTTTTTCTTTGATGCATCCACTTGTTTCCATATTTTGTATCTCATCAGTTGGAATTTAATTTTCCAATGTCTTCGAGTGTATGACACTGAATGATGATGATACAGCAAAAATATCATTTGCTTAGGATCGCACGTAAGAGGCAAATGCTTCTTTGCTCCAAATCAGCACATCACCAGCAATGAACTATCCTGTTACTATGTTAAGGGGAGATGGATTATTAAGAATCAGTCAAACCCTTTGTTTAAGACCTTCTTCCCCTCCGGTCATCCACATCACATACTATCCACTGGGAAAATAACCTACTAAAAACTGAAGGGATTCTCTCAGGGATGAATTTCAATATGGATGGACTTCACTCTTCCAATTCTCTCTTCAGCAACAATGAAGATTTAAATTTAGAATGTAAAAATATTATTCCTGTGATTCTCTAGGAGCAGCACACACAACATCCCCTGAAAACTGCACTCCCAAAAGTCAAAATTTAATTCACAGCACAATGACTACTTCAGGACAAAATGCCAGATTCCAGAAAGCTTTAGCATTCTCCCTGCTCTGCTGCTGAAGGATTGCTATTCCTAGAAGAATTCAGCTCTGTAAGATAAGTGTTAATGCATTATTTCTGTAGGTCTCCAGGGTCTGAAGTTTGAATTTAATGTGAACTGAATAAAATCATTTGCTTTTTATCAGCATGGTCCATGAACCGTGGTTTGAGGCCAATATGTGACACTAAGGAAAATGACTTTAGCTCCAACTCCTTAATCCCTGGATAAGATCGTACAATCACCACACATCACTCAGTGCTGTTTAGCAAAAATGCCTGCCTCTGTAGTAATAATAAAACAACTGAATGACAGTCACTGGTTCCACAAAGATGATGGCTCTTGCAGGTTCAGGTGAAGTACATGGTTGTGTATGGAGAGGTTGGACTGCAGCCAACAGAGCACAATAATCTCCATCTCACATTGATGTTTGATTTCTGGAAATCTACTCAGAAATCTACTTCCAAAAAAAAATTATCCCCTTGCATACTCTTTCTCTCTTAAACACACATATGCACATACTTCTGTGCATAACAATTCCGAATTGCTGTAGGCATACTTCCAGAATAAATGTGGAACTAGCCCCTGATGTAGACTGTTGTAGTAACAAATTAAGTTATGATTTAGTCAGTTTATTCACATGCAAGCATAGAAACTCAAATATAGAGACAGTTGCTGAAACAATTAGTGTTCTTCATAAAATTCATTCAATTACACATGCTAGAGAAAGAGAAGACTAAAATATGTAGCAGCCAAGGTGTATTAGTTCATCTGAATTCACTATTATTTCAAAAACTGGTGCCACCTCTCTTCATTAGATGCAACTAATTTCACTAAATGGAAAATTTAGCAGCGAGAGCTAATAACAAGCAACTAAGAGCAAATCAATAGCAAGAATTTCACTGAGATAAAAAAGTATAACTAAGCTTCAACTCCAGAGCGTGCACAGATGCTGCACATTCAATAGCAGAAACCTGATGGTACATGTGTCCTGACACAGAGCAGAAACAAACCAACGCAACCAATTACAACTAACCCTTCAATTTAATAGGTAAAACCTAGCCAAATGGAATACTTCTGACAATTTGATGGAATAATCTTGCATGACAAATATCCCAGAGAGAAAATACAGAGAGCAAATACCCTGAACACATTATTTCTTACAATATTTTTTCAGAAGCCTGTGAGCTCCCTTAAGATTCTTCTCACAGTAAAGGATGAACTGAGTAGAACATTGTCAATTTCTTTTCCTGAAGCAAGCTTAAATATTTTCTTTTCCACCATGTAAGCTTTTAAAGAACTTTTTCTTTGAGCTCAATAGACTATGAACCAAATTGTCAGTTAATAGGGTGATGAGTTTAAGGAACAGCAAACAAATAGACATAAGACAATAAATTGATGGAATCCAACAATGCTCAGGTATTTTTTTGTGCTATTTGAGCAACTACACTCAAGCACATTCTATTCTAGGTATCTCTCAAGTACAATTCTTAAATTCAGACCCAGTCCATTATTTAGGCATAGGCAGAATATCTCCAGATTTACCAAAAGCACACACACAAAAAAATTTTGTTTGTTCACAGAAAGTGTTATACAAGCTTAATTTAAGATTCAGTTTAGCACTGGTGTTATAAAACAAAGGGTCAGGATTTGCTAGATTGATCGCAGTCCCATATTAATCTTCACAAACAGCAAACCAGTTTAGAAGGTGAACAGAGCTACCACACAGCTATCCACATCCAACTGTGTCTGTTAATTCAAAGTTAATTAGAAACATATTTAAAGTAAGCATATTAATCAATGAAATCTGAAATAAGAGTAGCTAAAAAAATAGTCATGCAGTTTAAACGAAACTAGTATAAGTCTGTCTGTGTAGATTAGTTTGAAGTTTTTGCAATTTCCTTTTGAACTCAAGTGCAGTGAATTATCTGACCCCATGTCGCATTAAAAAAAAAAGAAAATCAA